>RJWM01002705.1:0-124327 GCA_004363535.1 Dasyprocta punctata
GTATTAATTGTTCTTTCTCAATAACGAATACATTCAGCAGTGTTCTTTTTAGTTATCTTACATATACATATATACAGGTTTATATCTTTTCCTCTTCCCTTTTCTCTTTCCGCCCATTCCCTTCCTGATTATCTTTGCTCTTTGAGCTGTTTTTTACCCTTCCATAGTATTTATTGTAGATTTTGAATCATATATACTTGTATTGAGACTTTTATAAGTAAATGGTCACGACTTGAGACCATACTCATAAGCGAGATAAATCAAACCCACATGTGTAAAATACCGTATTGTCTCCCTAGTCTATTGCTTTCTTAAAGTAATATGCTACCTGAAGCCTATGTTGTTTTTAGTACAGAGTTAATGTTCATTCACTGATTAAGATATTCCCAGTCAATACCTGTTATGGATTAAAAACTGGTGGTCAACTTAACACCAGCTGAATTAAATCAGCAGGGTGCTGGGTATAGAAGGCCCACCTGTGGAAAGTTGCCAGCATAAAAAGAGATGTGGAGAGAAAGAGTGGGGCATTGTGGATTCTCCTAAGTGTCATTTGATTCTCATGGAGGAGCTTGTCACGCTGGCTTCCTTGATGTGAATGCGGCCATTTTCATTGGAGGAACTTGGGATCTCACTGTCACTGAGGATGGCTGTGGTACTTTTCAGGGCAGCCCTGGTCCTTATTTTGAGCATCACTTCTAGGTTCCAATGTAGACTCCTCAACCTACAAACACAGACCCTTCACCCCGCTGGCACACACTTTCTAGCTTCCACCACTGATCTTTGGGCCTTTCCATTGCAGATTCGTAAAACAGACTTGCGTGAGTCCTTGTCATGGGCTCTAGACCTCCAGTTAGACTTGTGGGAGGCATTGTCATGGCTCTAGGTTTTCAGCTGGACTCATGCAGGACATTACTGTGGGATCCAGGCCTTCGACTGGATTTTCTAGGTCTTTAGTGTTGTGGACAGATTTCCTGCACTTTCTTGTATTTAACTCTGGGTGACCACCATAAAATAATATTATAAGTTCTGTGTCCTGTATGAAACTGTTCTCCTTGCAACCCCTGACTACAACAGTACCTCTTCTGGGAAGGCTTGCCACAGTCATCCCTACAGGCAGCATGATCACGATTTTCTTACATGGTTGTCATTTCTGCCATGTAAGAATTTCTTGTATAGTCAGAGAGAGAGGCAGGGGAACAGTGCCTTGCTGGGGGTAAGGATTCACCAGTGGACTGAGATTTACTATTTAATCCCCACTAAATAGTGTAATAGAATTAATAACATAAACACAGATTGTTAGAATGAACTGATTTGAGTAGTTGATTAACCAAATGAGCATTTCTAACTCTTGTAATATTGATGGAGATTTATATTGTATTAATACTGGTTTCTTTCTCATTACTTTGGTGGTTACATAAGCTATTGACTGCTCTGACAGTCTTTTTATCTTTCCTTATGTCTAATTTTCCCACCATCAATAATGGCCATTTCATAAATTTCAGGGTCCATCTGCTCATGTCTGGTTGACATCAGTAGGAAGGCATCTCTGCCTCAGTAGAGCAGGAATATTTTTGTACCAAAAGCTAGGATCAATCCAAACATTCTAGCACAAAAGTCATTTAATATTCACAGCACTGACCTTGGCAAGCAGGATTTGTGTGCAATGATATAAAGCCTAATTCATCAAGAAATGAAGAATTACTTTTTCTTCACAGAAAATAATCTGAAGACTACTTGGGTTTCTCACAGACTTTTCATTTTATTAAAAAATGAAAGAACTGAATTCAGATGCTGATAGATCTCAGACAATTCTCTAGTTGGTTTTATGCCTTCTCACACATTGTGAACCCTGACAGAATATCTATAGAAATTATCAGTAAGAGAGATCATCATGAAATAGTCATGAGCCAGAAGGCTTGCTTTATGATGGGAAAAAAAGAACACCTCTAATATAAGAGGATCACATAAGTCATAGCAGAAATAGGAAAAGTTGTATTTGTAGATACACCTTTATTCTTAATCTGCACGTGTTTCTTTGTTGGAACTATTGGTGATAGAAACCCAAGAAGTTGGATTTACTAAGCATAGACCATATTGGACAAGAGACGTGACAATAACAGAAACCAACTTCTGTTTGTTTGACCTTCGTTGGGCTATTTATAGGACAAAATTGGGAAATAGGTGAAGTTTTACTATCCTTATTCTTTCAGTAAATACTTATTTAGTGGTTACTGGAGAAAACCACATCCTTCAGGAATTAGTCAGATGTGGAATTGAAGCCATATATTCATTGTATGACTTGTTGTTTTCCCATTTTAAACTTTGGTTTTGTCTCTACAAAACAGAGCTAATCTACCTTATCTTCAGAGCTGTATGACAATGTTGCTCAATGTTAAATACTCAATAAATGGTGATCATTACTGTGACCATATAACATGCCTCAAAGACCACATGAGATATGGCACAGTACTTTCTCATCAGGAACTTTCCCTTGAGATGCAGGGTTATAAACAACTAATTATACCACAATAGAGTGTAATTTTAGGACAATAAAAAGGCATAAAGATACGGGATTAGAGGATGGGTAAATATAGACTACATAGAGACATAAGAGAAGGATTCCTGAGGATGAGGCATCTTTGTGGTTCCTTAATTTCTTTCAGAATAGAGCCAGATCTTAATGGATAAAGTGGAAAGGGACTGATTTTCCTTACACCCAATCTACTCTTTCTCTAACCTGTTTGCTTACAGTGGTTTCCAACTTACTCCTCTTTCTTTGTGTACCTAGTGCCCTCCTCAGAGAAGGATGCGGCACTGTTGTGTGTAGGGGAGATGTTCTGTACTACCACATGTGTGTATAACTTGTGGGAGGAAGTCTATGGCAGGCTTTGTGGTCCTATGGACCAGTTAATTTGTGGTCTGTTTGTAAAGGTCGAGGACCTACTGGATTTGAGTAAGAATCAGTCACCATGGATAAAGTATCTCTGGGATAGGCAGCCAGACACCAGGAAATGATTCTGAGTAGGCTGTAGATTCTTCTCTTGGTCTCATCCTTGGAATTAATCAGATTTTGGAGGGTGATTTCCTTTGGATGTGTTGGCAGCAACTCTAAAGAGATAGACTGGGTATGGAGAGTTATTAGAACACTTAAACAACTAAAAGAAAAGTTGTGGGGAACCTTTGGTACAGGTAGTACCTGTAGTTAAGGCATATTCTGTAAGGTCTAAAAAACCTGGGCTTGGACTCCAGTTCTGTCATACCAATGACTGATCCTGAGCAAATTACTGAATCTCTTTAAGTCTTTATCATTTACAAAACATGAATAATATTTCCCTTATATAACAGGGGTTATAGGGAGAACAACTGCATACAGGACACAGAATTTGTAATACTGTTTTATGATGGTCACCCAAAGTTAAACACAAGAAAGTACAGGAAAATCTGTCCACAACACTAAAGACCCAGGATATTCAGGCAAGGTCCTGGATCCCACAACAACGTCCTGCTAAAGACTCAAAAGCATGGCAATGCCTCCCACAAATCCAACTGGAAATCTAAGAACCCACAATAAGGACTCACGCCATCCTATTTTACGGTTCTGTTCTGGGAAGGCCAAAGGTCAGTGGTGAAAACTAGAAGTCTATGCCAGTGGGGTGAAGGAGCTGTGCAGTAGGTTGAGGGTTCTACATTGGAGCTGAGAAGACATGCTCAAAATAAGGAGCGGGACTGCCCTGAAGAGTACCACAGCCATTCTCAGTGGCAACGAGGTCCCACGCTCCTCTGATGATAACAGTCGAGTACAGGTCAGGAAGCCCAGCATGACAAACTTCTCCAGCACACATCTTCCCCTCCAGAGCCAGGAAGTGATGCACAACGTGAGGAGCAGAGCTCCCCCAAGGTGAACCACAGCCACTCTCATTGATGAGGTCCCGAGCTCCTCCGATGATAATGGCTGAATCCATATTGAGGAAGCCAGCATGACAAGAACCTCTGGGAGAACCATCAACTCAAAACAACAACTCTTGAAAGAACCCACAATGCCTTCTGTTCTCTTCCACATCTCTATTTATGCTGGTAACTTATCTCAGGTGGACCATTTGTATTCAACACCATGCCGATATAATTCAGCTGGTGTTAAGTTGACCACCAGTTTTTAATCCACAACAATAACTGATGGGAAGATTAAATGAAATAGCTCTCAGATACACAAGGTCCCTAGGATGTGGAGTCAGAGTGTTAGTTAACATTCCTAAGAGTTAGCATGGGGGTGGCCAGGGTAACCAAAGGGAGAGACTCCAAAGATGTAAAATTCTGGTGAAGAGTGGTATGGCAGGAAGTCAATAGCCTGTCTACCAACCTCCAGTAGGAGATTCCCATTCCAGTGTTAAATGTCAATAGCTCTGAGTTTTACTAAGGGTTGAGGTACATGTAGGGATATCCATACCTTAATGTAAAATTGAGAAAATTTATAGCTTCTCCTACAGGCATTTGGAAATGGACAGTTGTACTCTACAAGAATGGAATTTTAAACTGGGCATGGTGGTGCACTCGGATAATCCCAGCACTCTGGGAGACTGAGGGAAGAGGTTCATAATTTCAAGCCCAAGTTCTGCAACTTAGTGACTTAGTGAGCCCTGTCTCAAAATAAATAAAAAAAGACTGGAATGTAACTCAGTATGAAGGCTCTATGTTCAATCCCCACTACCACATACACAGAGATACGATTTGTATCTAGATGTGCCCCCGAAGCCTCTGGTGGTCTTGGGGAGGCAGGCTTTTCAGAGGCAGCTGAATCTAGAGTTTCTAGATTGAGTCATGGTTTATGCTGAGATTAAGGGTATGAGAGCTACATCCACCCTAAGGTGTGCTTCCTGCATCCAATGTGACCAATGAAAAGGGGCTTCCTCTCCCCTCCAATTCTGTTGCTTTTGGTATCTTCTGCCATCACAAAAGTTGCCCCTCTGCCATGCTACCCTGCTTTACAGCCAGCTGATTGTGGACTGAAACCGCTACAAAATGTGAGGTAAACAAATATTTCCCCCTTTGGGTGCTGGATATTTTGTCTCAGCAATGAGAAAAAAGTGATTTACACACACACACACACACACAGATATACACACATTTGTGCCTCAAATAATTTTCAGATTTCTTAGTTGGGGAAGACTTCGTGGGGGATGATAAGAGAAAGCTTGGGGGATTCAGAGTCACTGGACTCAGGAGTTAAACATTTACCTAAGTGGCTCTGTCATAGTGGAGCAGAAACTCAGAATAGTTTTTAAATGGTTCAGCCTCATTTAATTAGCCATGGTGAATTATACACACTGAAGTTTTCTGGCATGGCTAATCTGGATGTTCTCTTATAGTGTGGTCTAAGAGAACTCTGGCCAAATGTCATTGTCAGTATTCAGTTCTTTACTTGAGTCTTCAACTGCAAGGCGAAAAATCAAGTTGAGGTAAAAAGGGTCAAATATGTTAAACTAAAATGGATTTTGATCCAAATAATCCAGACATTGGTTTGATCCTTAATCATCTTTCCTCCTGAACATGATGCTTGAATATAGTGAAGAAAAGTTGTAAAGATTCAAGATTAAACTGATCCTAGGTTTGAATTTGCCTGTGAAAATTATGGAACCTTGGTAAAGAAGTCTTGTTAAATTCACCTTGTAATTGGCACCTATGTGTTGGACAGTTCTTTGTGGAATACAGTCTCAGAGCTGGTCATCTCATAAGCAATGTGCAAGTAAACACTCCCAAGTAACTAGAAAAGGTAGGCTGCAAACATGTGTGAATGAAGTACTCTTACTTTTGTAGATGGTGCTGGTGGATGCTTGACAAGCCTAATGGCTTAGACTAGAGTTCTGGGATCAACTGGTGTGCACTTACACATGCTTTGCTTTCAATGTGAAATAATCAGGAATGCTGAGTATTCCTGGGTCTCTATGCTGTTTGTGTCTCTTACTAATGATGTCAGATAAAAGGATAATGCTAAGAGAAGCCTCATGAGATGAATACAGGGAGATACTCTTGCTTTTTAGTTTAAATGACTATGGTCATTATCTTTTCAAGGCAGTTAATATAAATAACTACAGGTCATTTTCTCTCCCAAGCATTGACTCAATTCAGTAACAGTTTTAGCTGGGTGTGGTGGCACAGTCTTGTTATCCCAGCACTCTGGAACTCTGGGACTGGAAGATTCTAAATTCAAGCCCATCCTGGACAACTTAGCCACACAGTGTCTCAAAATTAAAAAAAAAAAAAAAGGTGGGGGTTGAGCATGTAGCCAATTGTGAGGGCCCTGGTTGAAATCCTTGGTACTATAAAAAGTAAAATTTCCAATAAAATATTAGTCTTTTGGGGTTAGCATTAAGGATAGTTGTCTCATGATTGGATGTTTTGAGTTGAAATTTAGGTAAGTTCTAAAAATCAGAGACTTTCTCGAAATAGATTATGGTATTTTTAAAGTTTGTGGTTAGATGGTAATGACTGTCCGTCGCATTCCAGAGAGGTTGAATGAACGCATAGCATCAACTGCTTCCCCTCTCTTTCCTGGGCCCTGTAGTCATGTTGTGCCTGGAGGCACCAAACAATTTTTTTTGTACTGGGAATCAAACTTACAACTTTGTGCTTGCCAGGCAGGCACTGTGCCACTGAGCTGTATCCCCGACCCCCAAACAATGATTAATGTTCTCTTGTCTATTTTCTTGCTTTTCTTTCCTTTTTTACGCATACATAAATTGTGGAAATCCTTTTCAGTCTGTTATTCATCATACTGCATTTATCCTATTGGAAATTGAAAATGGCATTGTTATCTTGACTAATAAATAAGTACAATCTGTTTCACATCTTGATATTTGCTTTAATCTCTAATGCAGGAGGTGAAGAAGGCTTAACAAATGCTTAACATCATGCAGTGAGGAATGTATATATGTATGTTGTCTGACACATATCTTACAATCCAACATATAAACAAAAATCATGCCTAAAAGAGAAATGATTGTGGTCAGTACTAGGAATATGAAACTATTCTTATTTCTCCTGCCTGTGTTGCTTAAACTCTAAGAAACTGTGGGCCCCAGGGAATCCTTAAAGCATAGAGGAAATTCTAATTGCAAAATCCATTACTTTGACCTCTGCTGGAGGGGTGACTGAAGTAGCAAAAAGTGATAATGAGATATTCAGTGTCTCAGTATTGCCTCTTATTAGGTAACAGTCAGGTAATATAGGTACATATTACCTCTTACTAGGTAACAAGCTAGACAAATTTCTGAGTTCCTCTCTGAGTCGCTAGCAGGCTTTTTAGGATGGGTACAAGTTTAAAGCCAAACCCAAAGTGCACAACCAAGAAGGATGGAAAAATTCGAAAGGAATGGATACATGGACATATGCAGATGATGATGATAACGATGATGATGGTGGTGGTGATGAAGAAGAAGATGATGATGATAATTCTAGGGACTGAACCCAGAGCATACACTCTGATCTATACCCCAATTGCCAACTTTTACTTCTTTTTTGTTTTTTCAATTTTGAGATGAGATCTCTCAAAGTCTCTAAATTGCCTATGCTGGGCTTCAGCTTTTAATTCTGCTTCAGTCTCCCAGAGTACTGGAATTACAGTTATACATTGCTATATCTGGTTGGATTATTACTGTACATCAATTTTTATTTGTCTTCAAGTAGGTGATGCTATAGCAATCAAAACACCTTTATTAAATTATTTTATTATTATTTCCCATGTTTTTTTCATTGTTGGAGTTGACATTTCCTAATTAAGAACACTTACAGTTTCTGTATAGCTTCTTATAGATATTCCATAGCATAGTTTAATATGAATACTACATTTTCAGCTAGATCCTCCTCTATGTCTGCCATGTAAAATAAACAAAATCAAAGAAGGAAAAATATGCCTGGCTATGTGATTATATTTATTAGCAGGGAATCTGTGCATTTCCATGTGATTGAGATGCAGTCCGTTCTTGTGGCAGCTCTCATTTACTCCCAGGAAACAGTCCCAGTTGCCTAAAAAGTCAACACCTTCTGACAGGCACCATCTGGCCAGTCATTCATTAACTCCCACAGTGCTGCTCCTGAATTCGCCTCCCGATCTGTGGACGGTAAAAGGGTAGAGAGTGAAAGTGGCCTAAAACAGTATTGTTTTCCTGTTTGGATTCCCCAGGCATCATGATGCATGAATCCTACAGGCATAACATCCTACCTTGAGAGTAGGCTTGTTCTGGGATTAAATTTAATACTTGATAAAGTTGGGAAATTAGCAGTTCAGGGTTATAAATGGCAAAAGAATAAATAGGTCACAAATCATGAAACTTTTTTTGTTTGAGAATGGAAAATGAGTTAGAGATTGATGGAAGTGACTCATGAATAAGGAATCATGAACTAGATCCATGTATTTTGTTACATCAAAAAATCTGTCCCATCTTTTTGCTATATTATTTACTTTTATTTTTCAATCAGTTCCTCTTGCTTTGCAAGTTATACTGAGAGATTGTTTGGTCTGGTTAAAAAGAAAGGAAATGTGAAGATAATATAAGAATTTGAGAAACAAATACTTGTGCTGTTTCTGCTTATGCAACCTTAGATTCTCATTTCTGAATGTTTCTTAGATTTGGTCTTATTATATGATAATGGAACAAAATTCTCAAACTTGCTCTACCAATCTCATATAGTTTCCAAAGAAAGCACAATTTCTGAATACCAAATAAGATAATGTATGTGAGAAAAAAAGTTTACAAACTATAGATACTGAGCATCAATTATGGATTATACAATATTACAGATGTGGAGATTTCAAAATAAAAAAAAGACAACAACAGTGAACCGGAAAGAGGACACAAAAGTAAACAAAAATGTGTCAAAGTATTAAGATTCCTAGAATCCAATGTCTGATATGCAGTGATAGTAAAGGAGAATCCCAGCCAAGGGGTCCAGAGCATTCTAGGCAGAGGGACCATCTAATGGAGAATGAGAAGAGTGAAAATGTGTCAGTCAGCTTTCTTATTGCTGGGACACAGTACCTGATACCTATCCACAATTTAAGGAGGAGAGGTTTATTTGGGTTCACTGTGTCAGAGGATTTAGTCCAGGGTCAATGGCTCTAAATCAGAAATGGCACAGTGGAGGGGGCTGGTGGAGGAAAGCATCTCAACCCATGGCAGCTAGGAAGCAGAGTAGGCGGAGCTGGGAACGAGGGTACAACGTTTCAGGTCACAGCCCCAGTGACTCACCTCTAATGAGGCCTCACTGCCTAACAGCATATTCAGTTATGAACTCATCAGTGGGTCAATTCACTGATGAGTATAGCAGTCTTATGATGCAATCACCTACTGCAACTCCCATATCAGAACACAGGACTTTCAGAGGCCATTTTGCATCTAAACAATAACAGATAGTAAGATGCTTTGGAAACTTTTAAGTAGGTAAAGCTATAAAAATGGTGACAGAAGAAATGGTACATCTGGCATACAAGAAAAGTCTAGCTTATAAGCAGCTTTGCTTGCCGTGTGAAGCCATTGAGTGCCCCGTGGGCCATGAAAAAGGGTTATGCAGATTTGATCTGAAGATGATTAGAAATGCCTTGAAAGAACTCTGTCTGCATGAATCAGAGGAAGAACAGGAAGGTCTAAGCTCAGGGTTCAGAAGCTCACTAAGGGGCTGAGGAACCAGAACAGTACCAGGGAAGGCCAAGAGCAGAGGAGGCACCAGAGAAATTGGGTATGGAACAGAAAGGCTGTGGTCATAGAAATTTAAGTTGCTCCAGAAGATTCAGTGTCAGGTAAACGTTTCGTCATCTCTCAGGTTCCAATTTTTCAGCTTCATTATTTTCTCTTCTAGTTTTCCTGTAGCAAAGATTGTTCACATTTGTCCTGAAACAGTTCCTTGCCTGGCTCATCTTCTTCCAAGTTTTAAGCTCTGCAATGGCGGGAATCAGACCTGTTTTGCTTCTTGTTTTATCTGCTGTGCCATCTACCCTGAAACAGATGTTCAGTAGCCACTTGTTGAAACAAGTGATGATAATAGTGCCCTGAAAACAAAAAAACCCTAAGAAGACAGAAAAACAGATAGATACAGATGATAAAATGTACACAGGCTTAGTAGTGCACATAATAATGATAGTGATAATAATAGAAATATTTGTTGATTTTTCTTGTATTTCATGCACTGTGACAAATGGACCTTGTATTCATTATCTGATTTAATTCTTGCTGCAATCCTCTGTGGGTGGTGCTTTTATTCCTATTTTGCAGAAGAGGGCAATGAATTTTAGAGGTTATACGTCTAATGAGTGGCAGAACATAGGTTTCAATTATGGGTTATTTAGGGGCAAAACTCATATTACTGTATGGGATTCAATAGCCACTAAAGTGTGAATTCTGTGAAAAAATCACATTGCAACAAGTTTAATACAGTTTGCCTTTCTTACATCCTGAGGTCTTTTGTCCCTGGATTATTTGTGTTGTTTCTCATCACAATTTATAGGCACAGAGTTGTTTTCTCTCTCTATTTCTTCTCTTCCTCCACCTTAGATAAGGACATGTAGTCATGGAGTTTACCTTAACCCTTCTTCCATCACTATGACAAAATAATTAAATCAATGTGTAAGGAAGAAAGGTTTCCTTTGGCTCATGATTCATAAGTTTCACTCCATAATTGGTTGGCTCTGTTGCTTTGGGGCCTGTGGCAAGGCAGACAACATGGAAGGAATTCAGAATGGCAGAGAAAGCTGCTCATCTCATGGTAACATGGAGGCAAAGGAGTGGGAGAAGAGGCCACTGTCCCAGTATTCTTTTAAGGGCTATTCCCAGTGACTTGTCTTCCACTAAGCACCACTTTATAGAAGTTCTATCAGCTCCCAGTATCCCTACAGGCTGGAGAGCAAGCCTTCCACAAATAAGTCTTTGGTAGACATAAATCTATACCATAGTGATGTTCAGGTTAATGGGATAAGTGGTTCAGTATGTGACTCTCCATTACGGCAGAGCAATAGTTTTACAAATTGGCCCACTCTTGCTTTTCTTTTGAGTAGAGTCTGGGCTTTCATATTCACTTTCCATTTCATTCCTTTAGCATCCCACCTTTAACTGCATATGGGTTAGTGACTAAATGTGGAAGTGTGAGTAGCATTTATTGGTAAAATAATTTTGGTAAGGTAATAGTAGTGAGAACAGTGGCCATAAAGGAAGATCAGATCATCGATAGTAGGAACTGGGTGTTACTTTATCTCTGTTCCTGAGTCACCTAGTTTACTTTCTTATATCTAGAGGGATTTGACAAATATTTACTGGTCTAATCAAGTATGTATGTGAGACATCAGCTAAGAAAACTCATTGTCCCCTTTATACTCTGTGCAATAGATTGAACAATTTTATTAGTACATGTTTGTAACATATAATAAATACATGTATTGCAGAGAATTGGTGCATATACTTATTACATCTTAATCCTTTTCATTTCCCTTTTTCTCTCTTCTTTTCTCCCTCCATACCTAGATTCCATTATCATCTCTAAAAGGTCTACCTCCCTGTTTTCTATCATCTGTCTTTTATTTTGTCCCAGACTCAATTCTAATTCTTTCAAAATAGTTTAGCACAATGTCACCAACTGATCAATACATGACAATAAACACATCTGACACAGACCTATGAATATTTGTTTCCTTTCTTCTTTATGTCTATCTCCTTTCTTACAAATTTATTCATTATAAACAGGGTACTATTACAAAGACAACAATTATCTATAACACTAGATACAGATGTTTGCTCACATTTTCAGTCTCAGATGATAGCTAAACATGTCACATAACCTCCATTGTAAACCATAATCTTTTACCTTAAGTATGTTCCTTTACTTGTTTTAAAGACTAATAGCACAGTATATGCTATTTGAGTTGTAGGTTTCATTAGGTGTTCTATTTTTTACAAATGCTATAGCTAGTCTGTACAAAAAAAAAAATAAAAAGAAAGAAAAAGGAAAAACTTTGTGCAATAACTTGCACTCTGAATTCAAGAGTGTCTTTCATTTGTGATATCAATTCTCCTTGTGCTTGGACTTTGTTTTTTTCCATTTCACCTCCAAAATTGCATTGAAAACATCTGCTAAGGACTTATTTAAACAGCTAGTTAATGCTTTATAAAGCTCAGAGGTGCGCCCATCTGTTCCAGAAGCATTCTTTTCTCTCAAGAGCTCTATCATATTTTCTACCTGTCTGACAGCTGGTTTTGCCTCAAAACTCTTAATTTCTCTTTATATCTATTAGTAGTATGACACCTTCCTTTAATGCTTATAATGGATTTTTCTTCATCTTGCTTTGCTATGAACAAATCTGAACAAATCTAAGAACAAACAAGTCATTTACTTCTCTTTTTTCTTAGTTTTACTTACATCTTCTAATTTTTTTCTTTACTTTTTAGAGTCATTATGCTTGTTTTTTATAAGTCTTCATAACCAAGTAGAAGCCAGTTGACAGTTCTGATGGATTTGATCATAAACATTTTTCTCTTTTAGTCTCTCTGAACTCCAAATGGTGTACAGGACCCTGTGCAATCTCCTTTAGTTCATATCAGGTCCACAGGAATGATTTACATATCCCGTATTGGAGAGTGAAGACTAATCCAAATGTTATGTCAATTCTGCCTCCAAGGACATTTGAGCTTTCTGAGTAATGAATCAAGTGTCAACCCCTGAACAAGGCAAATCCATTTTTAGACCTTTAAACAGTCCAGTGGAAGTCCCTATATATAGGCTCTAGGTGATGAGAATTCCCTCTCTTCTCCTTCACCTTTTTCTGGGTGGACAGATACAATACATGTCTTAGCCTATGTGGTAGTTAACTGTGTCAGTTTGAGTAAGAAACACCCAGCTAAATTAGATTAGCATAGTTCCGAGGGTAGCCGAAGGGATTTACTGAAGACAGAAGATCCATTCTGGGTGTGAGTGATACCAACCAGTAGGCTTGTCGTCTGGATGGTATAAAAGGGAAATGAAGAGGGAAGGTCTGCTTCTGGTTCTTCAGAGGAGCTCCAGTATTCATCTTCACCTTGGATGTGGCCTCCTGGCTTCTAGTGCAGACCCTTCGGTCTCCTGATACGGACTTGCGTGGGACACTACAGTGACCTTACAGTGAGCTCCAGGCATATGACCTTCGACTGGGTCCTTCTGAACACCACCACAGAGACAGCCCTTTTGTACTCTTCCACAGCTGGCTGATGGTGGCTATTGTAAACCCCCATTGTAAATTCTTACATGTTTATGTAGTCTATATTAAATATGTATATATTCATGATGTACCACAAACATATACTACCAAATACTGTGGAAACTCCAACAGAGGTATAGCTTTGTGAACCCAAAGTCATCTGAAGCAGCTTCAAGGAAGAGAGTCTCCGAAGTCATTTTCATGTTAAAATTCTCCAAACCTATATTTGCCTGCCTTTTCAGTGTACTCAATTTATTGCATTAAATGGATAGTTTACACTGCTCATTTAAAATGCTTGACACCAAGTAATTTATAAAGACTAGGAGTTTATTTGACTCAGTACTGGAAGGTGTGAGGTTCAGCAGCATGGTGACAACACTTGGGTACATTCTTCTTGCCACATCATGGCATAGTGGAGGGACTCACATGACAAGGCAGAGTAAGGTGCTAGCTAACACATCTCTTCCTCCTCTTTTAAAGTTGCTAATGACATAGTGGATCCCCCCCTTCTCATGGCTTCATCTAATCTTAATGACCTGGAAGAGCCCCCACCTCCAACTACCATTACCATATGCATTTGGGGACTAAGTTTCCAATACTAGATCTTTGTGGGGGCTCATTAGAGCCACAGCAGCATGACAACTGCTATCTCCACAAGAGTCTTTTCAGTACTTCTCCCTCTCTGCTGCTATCCCTCGTTTTGAATTTTTAACATAAGTCAGGAAGTTTAGGAGTTACAGAATCAATCCTTCAAAAAGTTTTATTTTTGTAAATTCTGTTGTAGGATCTGTTTCATATTCTTTAAGATATCTTTGAAAAATGAGTCCTGATTTAAGATCTAGTTAGGTTTCCCTCATTGTGTAATTTTATCTTAGCAACAGCAATTCAGTGGTGATAATTTGCATTCTATATTTATTATAGAAACTCAAGCGACATCTTCCAGTGCTCAAAGATTAACTCACCTTAGGGGCTAGTTCTTTCTCCTTTTATCTGATGTAAGAATCTGAATTCTCTGTACTTTCCCTTAGAGGTGTCATTTTCCATTATTCTATTGATGTTCGTGAATATCCTCTAAGAGTCAGGGAAGCACTTACAGTATCTTACTTTTGCCTCATCAACTGTGGGGGACACCAGAAGGAGTGGGTGTATGCCACATTTCACACTTCCTTAAACTTTAGAGAAGTTTATTTTGTGCTAAAATATTTTACAAAAGGCTTATCTGACTCAAGTTTGCCTAAGAACAAAGCTGTTTTGTAACTTGGTGTCTAATTCCTTCTCAAAATAGAGCTGCTATGTCTCAGAAACCAGCCATAGTTTTCCATTTGGTCCTCAACCAAAGAAAATATCATCAGCTTCAGTGAGTCAAATATAAGGCAGTCTGTGCTGGTCAAATAAAACAAAAATTATCCAACTGCTGTTAATAGATGACATTTTCCTAGGGTAAATCCAAAGAATAAGAAAAAAATATGCACAGTCACTTTTCATTGGTATAGGCATGGCTATTTTTGTTTATCATGGAGAATAAACAGAGATTCTACTCCCTGTATCATACTGTACACATACATATACATATTTCTCCATAAGCCAGTGTGCCAAGAAAGCTAGTCAAAAACCAAGGGATAATAGAAATGGAATGTACTCCAGACAGATTCTTATTCAGTAATTTGAGAATTTTGCACTTGTTCCTGGTTCTGGTGTTCTATGCAGCTTGAGGAAGGTATTCTTGATGGTCTAGTTCTTTCACTTATGAAGTGAGTGGAATCATCAGTACTATTGGAGAGTTTGTTAAATGGAGTCATTGTTGAGAAAAATGTCTTCAGGAAATACCTGCAAGCAAACTTCAATGCTAGAAGTGAAGTGAGTCTATTTTTCTCTTTAAGGCAAAGTCCATGGATTGGCATCCTTTGGGAGTGAGATAGTGGGAAGGGGATGGTGCCATCTGAAGCTCTGGAGCATCTGGAAAGATTTCTTCTCCTTTTCATAAATTCTTTTGAAGAATTTTAGTGTCAGTACCCAGGGCATTTACTTTCATGCAGAGCAGATGGAGGAAGACAAGAGCAGAATGAACTTTCTCATGTTTTCTAGCAAGAGTCCAGTATTTCCATCCTGATCTTTGTACTTGAAACTATCCTTTCTCGTAACAGATTTTTAAACTATCAAAGGCAAGGCACAAAATGATTATTCATTGTGCCTCAAGAATATGTATTACAGGATTATTCCTAATTTAGAGAATCACTAAACCTTCTATGAGATAATGTGGATAGTCTCTTGGTAAGAACAAAATCTATATGCAAGTACAGATAGTAAAGAATAAATTACATAATTTCACTGATTTTGCTTAAAAAGTTAAACGCTCTTCTCTTTACATTTAAGACTGGTATTGCACAATATAAGGATTAAAAGTTAAATTTATGCTTATAATTTAAATCTTATTTGCTTAGAAAAACTTTAGTAAATATGAAACATCATGACAGATTAAGAAAGAGAGACAGGAGAAAAAAAAAAACAAGTTTTACATGTTAGTAAATTTAATAGGACTTCCTTGATTTTGGCAGCTGCTTTACTTTGGAGCTACATACCTGGCCCACTTTTCCTGCTTTTGAAACGAAGGGCCCATATTTTCACTTTGTACTGGGCCGTGTAATTTACATAGTTGGCCCTTGTAGGATGTCTTGCTTCTCTGTTCTGTGAAGAACAGAAACCAGGTGCATACCCAATGAAGATGAGTGGATTCTATTCTGGAGACACTGAACAGTGTTATGGTTAAATATCAAGTGTTGCCCAAAGATTTATTTGTTGGGGGTATAATTCTCAGTGTAGCCATGTTCACAGGTGGATATCTAGAGAGGTGAACAGATCATGAAGATTTTAATTTCACTCAAGGTTTGGTCCATTGCTGAGATCATAATTTGATAGCATTATTTGGAAGTGATAGAACCAGGAGGTGGGACCTGGTTGAAGTGTGTTGATGATGGAGGCATCACTTTGGTGACCGTTTCTGGTCCTTGTCCCCTTCTTCTCTCATCCTTTCCCACTCTGCCCATTTCCTGGCTGCCAGCTTTATTGTGCCGCTTGCTCCTAGCTGTGATGTTTGGGCTGACCATGGGCACTAAGCATTAGGTTTAAGTGATTGTAGACTAAAAGCTCTGAAACCATGGGTCAGAATACATCTTTCTTGTAAATTGATTTTTTTCCACATATTTCATGACAACAACCCAAATATGAGTAACACAACCCCAGAAAAAATAATTTCTTGGACTTGGGAGTTCACTAGTATACCACAGCCTTATCTCCCATTCATTCTAAAGAGAAACCCACTGGGCTGTGGGACTTCTCATTTATACTGAGTTTTCCATCAGTTTTAGGCCCTAAAATCTGAATGATATCCACAAACCCAGAAATATCAAAGGAAAGCTTCCAACTAGAAAGGGTCACCAGGTCAACATTAAATTCCTGAGTAAAAATGGAGGGAGGAGCAAATTATTTGAGATGGCAGAGAATTTGGAAGAAAAACCAATGGAGTATTTGAGAAAATATCAGTGACTATTATACTGTAAGCCACCAACAATTTTAAAATAGTCGGATGGAAACTGCTGGTGCAAGGGAAAGAAGATAATCAGAATATTCATACATGACCCTCATATAACATGGTGACATAGCACTATATATTGATTTGATTAACACTGCTATAGGAACTGTATTTGGAAGATGGGGTGTTGTGGCATGTATCTAAATGTTCTCCCAAAGTGTAACATGCTCATAGTTTGGGCTTTTGGAAGTGGCTGGATCATGGGTATGTGATAATGGATTAATCCAGTGATTGGCTTAGCATGGTTTTGGGTATGAGTGATAGATATACTAAAGAGGGAAGCCCCACTCTGGGTGTGGGTGGCACCAACAAATAGGCTTGAAGCCTGGATTGAATAAAAGCAAAAGCGTTCTTCTGAAGGCTACTGCTTCCTGTCTTCAATGCCACAAACTGGTCCTCCTCTCACATGCTACCCTGTCTTGGAGCCAGCCAACTATGAACTGAAACCTCTACAAACTGTGAGTTAAATTTAACCTCTCCTCCTTTAACTTGTGGGTGTCAGGTGTTTTGTCCCACCAATGAGAAAGTAACTAAGACATGGAGTGAGGTGAAGCAGAGGTTGTCAGAGGGGCTAATCTGCATGTAGATAAAGAGAATGATGTATAACATTGGTAACTCAAAGAGTAGCAGTGTTAAACACATTATTTAGGAACATGGAGATAAATTCTAAAAGAAAAAAAAAGTTAAAAGTGATCATCTTCTGAGAACAAGGGTAGAGTTTGGAAGGTCTGCTACAGCAAGCAGGGGATAGTTACTTCTTTTCTTAAGTCTTTCACTTTTGTTTGATTTTTGTTGTTGTTTTGTTTGTTTTTTGTTTTTTTTTGGTACCAAGAATTGAACTCAGGACCTCATGCTTGCCAGGCAGACACCATGCCACTGAGCTGTATCCTCAGCCCTTTTGTTTGATTTTTAAACTGAAATCCATAGTAAAAGAAAGAAAACAATGAGAAAAGGCTTTTGATGATCTCACAGAATTTCTAAGAAAGCTGAATAACCACACTTGGCAGTTGGGTAAGAATAAATGATGCATCTTGGTGAGATCATTGCTGCTATTCCTGCCAGACAGTGGAAGCCCTATCTGGCACCACCTTCACACTTGAGCGGACACTGGATGTTACTGGTGGCATCACACATTTTCCATTATCTGTCTTTCCATCATGGTTGCCACATCCTGTGTCTTGGATGATGGCATCTGATTGGCTGAGGCTAGATCATGTCTTCATAAACCAATGGTAGTTTGGTGGAGGTCACTGAAAAGTGTCCTTTTAGGCATCAATAGGGGTAGATGAGTTGTACTTCTTATAAAGATTCATGTAGCAGAAACTACTGTGATACTAGGAAGAGAATTTGGAGGTCAGATTGTCGTAAAATGTATTAACTTCACATTGTGGTTACTTTCTGAAGAAAGCACAGATCGTGTACTTTCTCCTCTCATTTTTTTAAAGGAAATTTTAAGTATTCGAGAATTTCAGCATAGCAGAAGACATATGATTATTTCTTCATAATCTCCCTGTCACCTTTTATATCAATCAGTCTCTCTCATGATAAACCCAAGGATTATCACTAGTAAGATAATATGAGAACCAGAATCCAGATATTCTGGATAAGTTGTGTTTCTCTAATGAAGTGATTAGAAACACAAATTCCAAGAAAAACCAGAGAAGTCTCTATGAAGCAAAAACTAGCAGGAAAAAAAAATAAAGGGGGCTGGGAGTAGAGCACTTGCCTAGCATGTCTGAGACATTCGGCTCAATACTTAAATGCCTAACATTGTCGGGAGGGAAGAGGGCTGGAGCAGAAAGAAAGAGAAGAAAGAAAGAAAGAAAGAAAGAAAGAAAGAAAGAAAGAAAGAAAGAAAGAAAGAAAGAAAAGAAAGTAAATGAAGAGAGAAAAATTATATTAGAAAAATACCTTTTCCTACTTTCTCTTTTTAAGAACGTGAAGATTGAGCAGCACCTGTCTGAGTAATTCCAGGAACTAAACACATGGGTCATGCTACAGATCTGTTTGTAATTTCCATAGAGAATGTTTGTGATGGTAGCTAGAGAGACTCCTAGCAGGAGAGCCCTGGATCAGGGAGCAGAGATACTGATAAAAGAAAGGGTCCTTGGACAAATTAAGTTTAATAGCATTTACTTAAGCAAAGCAAAACAGAATAAAACAAAGGTAACTCAAGAATTGGGCAGTTCCCAGAGGCAGGGTGAATTTCTGAGAAATTCAACCAAGAACACAAAATAAGACAGCATTTATGGAAGTCTGAAAGTGAAGGACTTAGTTGACTATAGTTTATTCAATCAACCAGTCCATTGGTTATAGTTTCAGTAGTTAGTTGTTACAGCTTACTCAGTTACTCAGCTATGGGGCCTTCTCTGGCCAGTCAAAGCTCAGTCATTGTTATTAAACTATACAAACCAATGTACAATTTAATCACAATAGTGTCCTATAAAATTTTTATTTCATAACTTCAAGAAATGGAATCAAGAACTCCTTTCTTCAACTAGGACACAGTTGGGAGTTTGGTGACATATAATGTGTTAGTCAGCCTTGTATCACTATAGCAAATACCTGAGATAATCAACTTATAAAAAGAAAAGGTTTATTTTGACTCACAATTTTGGAGGCATCAGTCCATCATCATTGGTTTCATTGATTTGAGACCTCAGTGAGGTAACACATCATGGTAAGGGGGTGTGGCAGAGTAAAGTCATTCATCTCATGGGTAGGAAGAAAAAAAGAGAGGAAGAGATTGGGGTCCCATAGTCCTATTTTAGGACACACCCCAATGTCTTAACGACTTCCCACTAAGCCCCTCCTCCCAAAGCCATACTACCTCCTAATAGTATCATGCTAAGTTACAGATAAACGTTTAGGCCACATTTAAAATTCAAACTGTATCACAGGAAATTTCAGTTTTTACATGCCTTTTTGTTGATTTGGCTTATTAAACCTAGTTTTCTATTAACTTTTAGTCTTGCAATTTGAAGCTTACAGTAAGAAACTGAGAGAATTGACAGATATTTGTCACATAGAGCATGTATTCCAAAATATTTGCCACTGTGAGGAGTCAGGTTTTGGTGAAGGAAAAAATGGACATGCTGGGAAAATCTACAGTCCATAGAAAAAAAATCCAAGGTATATTATATATTCATACATATTTACAGCTTGTATGTACATATGCAAATGGACACAAGCAATATTTTGAATTTGAGAAGGAAAAAATTTTCAGCTTTCCAGTTCTTAGTAATTCTTTAAGGTTCCACATTTTGTTGTGCTATAGGATTTTCAACAAACACTTCTGAGACTACTCCTCCACCTGAATTTAAAGTAATTTGAATTTCCTCTAGTGTGAAACCAATTCACCTCAGGTTGAGGCCTAAGTAATTAAAAATATCAGATGCAAGTTTAGAAACTGCATGTCTTGCCTGAAAGTGGTATTCATGGAAAATATAATGTTAGGTAAGTATAACAAGAATGCGTGTTCGTTTGCATGAAGAACGAAAGTCTTCCAATCCTTTTGGCTGGAGAACTTTGATCAGGTTAAACCTCAGTCCCTTATCTATGTTTAATAGGCTTGATGAAGAAAAAGTCATTAATTTCAATTTCTTGAAGGAGTGTCTTGATGCTGGGCATAGAGAAAAGAGGATTTAAACAGGTGGCCATGATATTTGGGAAAAAGCTGGATTGATTTTAAACTGCAATTCAGAGTGAAGAACAGAATGTTGATACTAGCAGCGTCTGGCAGGCAGCTTAGTGGAATATTTAGCCTTGCTCGAATCAGGCTTCATACCAGCCTGATGAGGTTTATTTCCATAATTGGATATTTGATGGAGATATGGGAAGTAGCATGTGCATGGTTATAACCCAAGGCTGACTCCAAGCGTTTCTTGACCATCCGCTATGGTGGAGTCTTACACTGTCTACAAGTGGTTTGGCATGAGGTGAGGATTTTTGTATGGCAAGAAACAAGAAGATTTATAATTTGAAAGGAATAAGATACTTCTTACTTTCCAACAATTTAAATAGAAGCTTTCTGGAAACCAGTACACCTTATAAGTCAAATAATTCAGTTAGCTCTTTTAACACTTGATTGCTATCTGCATCACACACAATGGTCTGAGTTCTGTTCCATGGGTTTCTAAAGAAAAATCTAATCATTTTACCTGCAATGGCCCTTCACACTTTTGAAGGCAAGTCCAGTGTATTTGGCAGTCATCTGTTGTGAAGATCAGATAGTCCTGTTTTTCTCTAACATTCCTCATTGTAAAATTTTCAGCTCTTCATTACCTTATTACTTTTCTCAGAATTTACTTATTTATCAAATATTTATTGTGCACTCACTGTGTGCCAGGAATGCCTAGAGCTAGGGTCCAGGAATAAGTAAGGTAGAGATCTTTCAAAGAAGAGTTCTTGGGCCAATAGGTGAGACAAAGGAAAAATTAGATATACTGTGAAAAGTCTATAATAGAAATATGGATAGGGTGCTATGGAAAATCACTGGTCTTTTTTGAGGATAAATAAAATGTTCCAGGTAGACTTTAACTGAAAGAGAACCGAGAGTATCTCTCAGATCTTAGAATTTAAAAAATCTCATTCATATCTATTTTTGTGCTGCTTTTCATATATGATGTCATTTATTTAATATTTTGATCTCTTTGTCACACTTTCAAAAATTATTTTATTGATTCTTATTTTTAAAACTAGTATCACCTTTTGTTATCAACTTTTTCTGCTTTTAAAATAGTTTTCTATTTTTCTAGGCATCTGAGCTTATGAATTTTGAGTCTTCTGGATTTCTAGATTCATTTAAGCCTGTATATTTGCTTTGGGGCACTGTTTCAGCCTCATTTTGCAGGTTTTAGTATACGAAGTTCTGGTGGTTTGTCAGTAACAATTTGCAAACTTAGGTTTGGCCCCTTTGTGAAGTTCTCCCAGTTCTCCTTAGATCCTGCCTGTCATGCAAGGTGCCCTTCAAGAAGTCCCAGTGTTCTTGCTAAGAGGACACTTGGGGATTTTGCCCCTGCAGAGGGTTACGCTCCTCACAGCATTTCCTAGACCTCCACAGTTCTTTGGAAAGGAACAGCAATGTTTTCTCTCATTAGGATGGACAAGGAGGGGAGCTGGCAAATGGGTATGTGTGTCTTACCTATGTTGCCAACAGAAGAAATTTTAGTTCTGGCAAAAGACCCCTTGCCAGAACAACCAGTTAAAACAAGAATATGATTGCAACCAGATTCAATCGGATGATGAGGCACATCATTAAGCAAGGCGGGGAGGGGGCGCACTTGTAGAAATCTGTTCTCCTCATTCAAAGTAGTAAGTTCAGAGTGAGTGCCAGTGACCTCCATAAGGCTAGGTTTCAGGCGGAGGCCAGGTAGGTGGCATTTAAGGAAATGCTGTAATCCATTGGGTACTTTTTCTTTGCTTCTTTTCTCTCTTAAAATTACTTCTTTCCATCAACCTTCCTTCAGGATGGTTTCAAGTTCTCCTTATTTTTTTCCCTGTGAAAATGTACCCTTAAGAAAGGATCTGAATAGCTGGACTTAGTGGTGCATGACAATAATCTCAGTGCTCTGGGAGACCAAGGCAGGATGATTGCAAGTTCAAGCCCAATCTGAGCAATTTTTTGACTTAGAACAAAACTCTGTCTCAAAAATTTTAAAAAAGAGCTGGAGATGTAGCTCAGTGTGAAAGCTCTGGGCTCAATCCCCAGTACCAAGAAAGATTGAATCTGGAAACTTCAAAATATAAATGACAAGTACTTCATATACTCCTTCACCCTAGGATTCATTTGAAAGAAAACACAAACAACATTTTCATTATTAGTGTATTTGGAGGCAGCAGGAAATCAAGAGTAAATAATGATGAGGGCTTTATCTTACATGGGTAAGGAGGGCCAGCAGTGGTTCTTGACTGGAGCAATTGTTCATCCCCTCCCTTGGGAACATATGGAAATGTCAGAATGTTTTGGTTGGCCACAGCTTTGAGGGAAGCTTGCTTCTGTTATCTAGAAGGTAGAGGCCAAGCATGCTGTTAAATGTTGTAGTGCCTACAACAATCCCCCAAAGAATTAGCCAGCCAAAATGCTGATAGTTCTGCACCTGAAAAGTTCTAGTGTAGAGTGATAGGTATTTGACACCGGCTCCTATGTTGAAGAGATATCAGGGAGAGCTTTCAGGGTGGCAGTCAGAAAGCCCTTCTCTGAAGGTAAAGACTTGTACCACTCAGCAATAAGAGTGATTGTCCCATGGTATTCAGCATTCAGAGCTTCTGACCACTCTGGAGAATTCACATCTCCAGATTCTTAGAGACATCTCTAGGCTTTAAGACACCAGTGATTAAACCAAGTTAAGGAGTTTGATAAACCCATCCTATAGGTGACCACAGGCTGCACCTGGCTTGCTGATGTCTGACCCCATAGTCCTGGCTATCCATGTGCTGGGGTTTGTCAGCTCAGGGTTGTGAACTACCAGGGCAAGGTCCTGGTAGTTGGTGTTTCTGTCACCAAGACCAGCATTGTGCTACCGAGACAGGAGCCAAAGAAAGGCCTGCTTCAACTGTGTGCAACAAATAGTTTAGATTACTCTAAGATGACTCTAGCACAGTGTAACATAGTTTGCCGAAGCAATTTCACATTTTCCTCTTGTGAAAAATCTTTTTCTTGGCCTCAGTATACACCTTTCAAATTGTGGCGCTTTCTCTTAAACTAATTCAAAGATCATGTACCAACCTAACAGGGTTGATTTTTGAAGAGATTAAATAAGGTAATAACATGTAAAAGTCCATGGTCATTGCCTAGAGTTGTCTGGTGCTGAGAGAAATGTTAGTTGACTTTGAAAGCAAAGAGAAAACCTTGCTATGTGAATGGAACTAACTATAGGCATTTTTAAAAACTGGATAGAATTAGTGACCAGCTTCTGGGATAATGAGCTGAGTTCACTGGCATGCTTTTGGAGGGTAAACACATGTTCTTTGTGTCTGGGAGGTATGCTTGTGATTTCCTTTGTCTCTCCCTGCTTTGGGAAGAAGCAAACTTGGCATGGCCTTTGAGTGTCTGCCTCCCCCACATTTTTTTTTTCCAGTATGGAAGCTTTGTAAATTTGCCTTGTTAAAAAACAAGCACCATCTTCATACCTGCTGAAACCTAATTCCCATCCAGAGGCGAAGTGATGATACCCACGCAGCAGACAGCCGCCCCACGCAGGTACACTGGCTCTCTGCACAGGCCAGGCCAGGGAGGCAGCTTTTGTAAAGAACCCTTTCATTGTGACTCGCACCTCCCCCCGCCCAGCCCGGGCCATGAGAAGAAACGCTGTCAGTGAGACAGGCCAATTTTACCCATTCTACACAATGGTGCATTACAGACTTTCCAAGAAGACGCCATTCAGGGTGAATCACCAAATTCAGGATGAAAAGGTTTTGATTTGTAAAAGCGCCTGAGCATTTCTCTTCAGAGCTGGAGATGGCAAGAAAGGAACCCACGTGTAGGCAGCTGTTCACCTTTGGGCCAGGTGCGCTGGCATGCTCTGCTGGCTGGGGCAGGGCGAAAGCGCTCAGCAGTTACAGGGTGCCTGGTAAATGCTGGAACTCCGAGAGCCTCATTTCAGTTGGAAGGGAATATGAAGGTGCTGGTCACAGAGGAGTGTTGAGGCCGATGAAGTTGGGCACATCAGGAACCACCGGTTAGCAGCAGCCCAATGTTAAATTTTTTGGGGAGGGGAGTGGTTCTGAAATGGATTTTATTGACACAGGTAAGAGGTCATGAGAGAGAATACTGAATTGAGGATTGTATCTTTTAGGTGCTCACCAAAAAGTCTCTTGCAAGTGAATTTAACTCTTCTTTAAAGTTTGGGTTCACAACCAGTAACATTACTACTCCCCCAGGTGTTTTTTAGAATTGTGCAAACCACAGGCCCAACTTAGAGCTTCTGAATCAAAACCTGCAAGTTAGCAAGACCCAAGGGTTATTTATATGCCCATTATCATTTGAGAAATACTGCCTTTGCAAAGGAGAATTTTAAATTTCAGATAAAGAATAAACTAGTTAACCAACTTGGTTCATTCAGGTAACCAAGCACAGTTGGTTAACTCAGCGATTAAATAATGTCAAGAAAGACTTCAGTGTTTTCCACCTATTTTTTTACTCTGTTACCTTTAGTGTTTTGTTTTGTACCAAGGTTTACAGTCCTGTGATTACAAGATGACTGCAGAAGCTCCAGACATCACTTAACACAGCTGAATGAAGAGGAAAAATGTGAGAACTGCAATTACCTACCCATTCTTGAACCCATCATTGCCAAAGGGATTATAAGGAAGATAGTTAACAAAAGCCAGTGTGCACCTAACCCCTGGAATTGGGCAGGATCTGGTCTCTTTTGAAACACAAATTAATTAAATATATGAACAAAATGGGGTTTTATAGTGGAAGAAATAGCAGTAGAGAGGGAAGATAGCGGGTGGGAAATGCAACAGTGTGTTTTGCGTGCAATTTTTCTTTTTTTTTTGATGATAGTTAACGTTGGAAACATTAGAAATTTTTGCTTGAATATGTATTTGGAGATTTAAAAAGAAATGCACTTCTGAGGGTCTCCTCTGTGGCTGATACAAAGGCTGTTGTAAGGGGATGGTTTGTGCGTGTGCGTGCCCGTGTATCTTAGGCGGTTTGTGCAACGGGATTCTTAATGACAGGAAAGTGCGCTTATAAACTTTTAGAATTAGAAGGTCAGAAGAGACTTTTAAAATGACTTATGCCAATTGACAGAAAGTCTAAAAGTTTCATGCACTGGTCAGCCATATTGGAATTGGAGGCTGTGCTCCTTTCATGGGCTACCGCCTTGATGGGAGGAGATAGCTCATCCTTTCAATTTGAAATCTAGGTTTTTTTATTTTTTTGGTACTGAGGTTCGAACTCATGACCTCATGCTTTCCATGCAGGTGCTTACGCCACTAAGCTAAATCCCTGGCCCTAAAATCTTGGTTTTGAAGACAGATAATTTCACTTTGCCGAAAAGCAGGATGATTATATAGAACAAATAACATAGAGGAGCTGAAGCCCTGGGTTTAATACACAACATCTCAAAAAGCAAACAAATAAGCAACAACAGCAATAAAAAATACAGTGGACATTTAAGATCATCTAAGAGAAACAAGATTCAGTTAAGCAGGTCAGGGGATCACAGCATGACACCAAAAGAGCCCAGAGACAAAAGGGTAGAAGGTTGTAGCCGATACTGTCTGTGGGCACTAGACAAGTGTGTAGATAAGTGAACTAAGTAAACAGCATTTCTTTCTATGCAGAGAATTGTCATGTGCCCTATATTCACCATTGGCACTTGGTATACATTGTTTTTATTGATTTATTCTGAATGAGTAGGATAGAACCAGTGGATTCACAACTATGTATTCTCTAAGGGGTGTAAAAGAGGAAAAGTAAACATATTAGACAACATTAGTAAACATATGCCTAAGTCAGAGGAGATGGTCTTCATACTATCCTTTGGGCTGATTCTAGCCACTCTGATAATATTTTATCAGTTCACAACACTGCATTTGAAGAAGGACATTGACTGAGTGTTGAAGGATGATGATGATGGAAAATATTAGGGTCACACACTCTATGAAACATTTTAATTACAGAATCATTGCAAAATTTTGGTGAGGCAGGCACATCAAAGATGAGAAAGCAGAAGCTCAGAAGAGTTAATCTAAGGACCATTAATTAACATTAAAACTGGGGTTTAAATTCTAGACCTTCAATGATTCCTGAGTCTATGCCCTTAAAATCATTATAATAGCTAATGTGTCCAAGCACTTATTAGATGCTGGCATTGCTTTAAGTGCATCATTTGATGAATCTTAACAAAAAACCTATGAGGTGGGAGATATTTATTACTCCTTTTTTATAGATAAGGAAACTAACTGAGAGAGGTTAAATAACCTACTTGCATTAGCTTACCCTCTAATCCCTGGGAGTGAAGCTATGGCTGTCTAACCCAGGTGTGACCACTGTGCTATTGCTTGCAGATCATAAAGAGCACAATTATATATCTTGTGTTGCTTGAAAGAGTTGATGAAGATTTAGAAGAATTTCTAAGAATTTGTCTAGGACAACGATAAGACTTGTCTGTCTCAACTGTAAGACAGCTGGTGAGATGTAAGAAACATCACCATTAAGAGAGTATGACTGGATTTGGTACATGCAATTAGAGATTGGATTGCGTCATCTCTGAAGTCTCTTGCAAGAAAAATTTTCTACAGATTATCTTTCCTGGGGTAATTTTATTTTCATTCCTGGGTCATTTATTTGACCGAAAGTGTTCATCTGACACATACGTCCTTTGGTGTCCAATGTCCTCCCCACCTCTCCTTTACACCGTACTCCTACACTGGTCGTTGCTGTAGATGACATCATTCCTTTCCATATCAGGACAAGTAGTTCTTCTGCTTACTCTTGTTTTAAAAAGGAGTTTCCATACCTTTCCAACTCCTAAGAATGTTAGATTGAATAGTAAATGTTAAATCAAAATGAGCTGGACTAATGTTTAGATACTGTATATTCACTGCTTGTTCCAAAATGAATATTTGACAACATGAATACCTGTTTCTAAATCAGAAGCGGTAACAGAAACCTCCATCCATGTGAAGCATGGGCAGTACTGGGCAATTGCTTCATTTCTGCAAAATCAAGATGGTAGTCAATGGGAGCACTGACCTGTTTTGAGAATGTGTACAAAATTCATGTCTACCTAGAGAAACATTTCAAATGTTTCTGCCTAGTTTGGCTTCATTCTGAAGAGAAGGGGAAAGATGCTTCAGCAACTTGAAATTTTAAGTGAATTAATCCTGCTTTTGAAATGGGGGTGAAAAGGAGGGCTGGAGGGGGCCCCAAACAACAAGCTTAGACCAGTGTAAGGCGCTTTCTCTTTTCTTACTCTCCCCATTAGCTGCTCCCTCTTTTTCCTCAGTCACTTTGCTTCCTTCCCTTCTCTGTCTTTTCATTTTGGAAACCACTGGTTTCAGTAGTGCATCTGTAGCTGTTTATTTGGTATGTGCCTGATATTATGAGTTTGTGGCACTCCTAAAATTAAATTAATTTTAAATAGGCTTTAATTACTAATGCTTTGGACCATTGCCTTTAGCAAAGTCAACATGATAATCAGGGTTACCTTAGTTTGTCTCTTTGAGGAATGTCCTCATTCAATCGGGCTCATCATAAACAGAGCAGCTTTCTAACTAGAAAAACAAATAAAGAAAGTAAAACCACGGCTATATTTGAATGCCTGAATTTATTTCTCTTTCAAAAACAGTCACTCACTTTAAGAAACACGGTTTCAGATGTGCATGAAGGGATTATTGTTTGTCAATAATATCTTGTTGTTTTTCAGAGGTGGAGAGGGGCCTAGTGGTAATATTATGCTGTGCAAATGCAGAAGCAGAGGATGAATCGTGACCCAAAGGTCTGAGCTCTGTCCTTAGCTCAGTGCAGAGTGCTGTGTGTAACATTAGAGAGATCGGCTTAGTTCTCAACACAGTGTCCCCTTGTAAATTAAGCATAATCAACTCCTAGTTCAAAAGTGAATGGATAATGAGATAATGTTCAAAATGGCTTTTAAGTTTCTACCTACAGGGGTTGAAGGTGAAAACAGCAGGACAATATCTGTGGTTACCGTCTCCCGGGAGGGAAGGCTACTCACTTTGTTCTCAGCGGAATGTTCTGTTCAATCAAGGGCCATCACTTGAGTGGTTTGATAATAATAAACTTAGATTAACTGCAGATAAAAATGGGAAAGGTTGATTAAGTCATTTAGTCCCTTGACAGTTTTGCAAACCAAGCGATTCTTACAAGCATCAGTCTTAAACTGTGTAATACACAGGTTACTCAAATAACTTAGATTCTGGATTCCACATATTCCAGGGTTATGGCTCCCCCAATTAATATCAAATTTCCTTTAAATATATGCCATCTTATTAGTGATTCCTGAGTGATCTATAACATCTCATTTATTCCTCTCAGTTGAAAACTTGGTAGACTATACACCATTCATTGAAACCTCTGTGGTGGTCAGCTGGTCAATTCATTAATCAGTTAAATTTATGGTACAGTATGATAGAAATACAAATCTTTCTAAGCAGAATATTAAATCTATTTGGTTCTTCATCTCAATACACAGACATATTACTGCAGAAGATAATTAGTATAGGAGATATATCAGTGCATAAAAGAAAGTGATTTGAAATAAAAACCCCAACTATAAACCTCCTGGGACAAATTCAGAAAAATGAAGGTAATTTTTTCCTTCCAGATTCTCTCTCAAATTTACTTGACATTCATATTTAAGGCAATTCCTAATCCAGTTTCACAGTGTATGTAAATTTTCAAAGCCAAATAAAAATACAAGCAATTATTTATTGAGAACAACAATTTATTGTATTTGCCTAATGCTTTATGCTTTCCAAAGTAACTCATCCTTACTTAGAGATTCTAGGGTTATGCATTGCTAATGCTGTAAGCAGGTGCACATTTACAAACACACACAAACACACACACACACACACACACACACACACACACACACTGGGTTTCATTTTTGTTGTGCCTGGTATTCTTAGTCAGAAATTACTTTTCTTTCCAATTCCCACTGAAGTCACATTTCATGTTATTTCTTTCAATAGTTGCCTATCACCGGGGACTCTTCTTTAGAGGCAAAGGGCCTAGATAAGAGGAAATCGAAGCAAAAGAAGAAAAAAAAATACTTTGAAGATAAAATAAAGTTGGGTGAAAGAGGGCAAGACTAATGATATCTTTGTAAAATTATATTGTCACTTCCAAACTTGTGCTGTTCTATTACATCGCATCAGATTCCATGGGAATTCTTAGTACTTTGGGTTAAAACTAAATTCTTCTTGTTCTGAGACCTGCTGACTGGAAAGTGAAGAATAAGAGGATGACTTGCCATAGGGGAATCTGGTAGCAGCTGAGCAGCAAGAGCAGGAAGAGGAGGCATCAAAGGCGTTAGAGAAGTAGTCACGAAAACAGGAGTATTAGCTCAGGGCAGCATTTTAGGACACAAAGGAAAGAGTTTTAGAAAAGCAGATACATAACAGATTGCGGAATATACCTAGAATCCTAGTACTCTGGGAGGCTGAGGTAGGAGGATTGCAAGTTCGAGCTCAGCCTAAGCAGTTCAGCAACTATATTCCCATCCCATTTTTAACTTCTGACATTTTGAGACAGTGAGATCCTGTCTCAAAATGTCAGAAGTTAAAAATGGGATGGGAATATAGTTCATTGTCAAGATGTTGATTTCAGTACTGGAACAACAACAACAAAAACAAACATGCAGAAAGACAGATACAGCCAGAATTGGATGGACATTGTGATACGCACAGTGCCTACAGCTAAGAGTTTTGTATATTTTCCCCATTCATTCATTGGTTTGTTTACTCACTCATCAGTTCTTTCACTCAGTCTTGAGACCCTGCCACTAAGCACATTTGGTACTTATAGCACAAAAATGAACAAAACTGGCACTGTTGCTATCCAACAGTTTATATTCTGGGAGGAGAGGGGATGGGATAAGCAGAAACAATAACCAAATTAGAAATAAATTTAGAAAATAATATTGAATGGTAATACATTTCATGAAAAGGAGCAAATTTAAGAGATGGAAAGATCAGATAGTTCCACTTTGGGTTGAGTGGGTAATCTAAATGGAGAGCAGAACGAACAGAGAACAGACCTATCAAATGTTAGCAGCTGGTGATGATGATGGTAGTGAAAGCTTGAAGAGGACAGTGTCCAGGTGCCAAGAGAAGAGAGAATTATAAAGAGGAAATGATCCACACTTTGAATGCAGTGAAGATGCTGAAGTAAGATAAGAACTTGAAAGTGTTCATTAGATTGTTAGATTCTACAACTTACTTGGTTGGTGACTCTAAAGGGTTGCAGTGAATTGTTTAGAAGGAAAGCCAACTGTAGGAGATTAAGGAGGAAAATCACAGTAAGAAATTGATTTGGGAAAGATCTTTCGAGAAAGTTTAACAGTGAAGGAAAGGGTATAGAGGGATTTAGGACATGTAAAATGATATAAAATGGTGTTCATTTGTTTTTCCTTCTCGACCAGAGTTCCCTAGCATTGGAACTACTGGCACTTTAAGATGGATAATTCTTTGTTGTGGGGTTGACAAGGAAGCCACCCTGTGCATTGTAGGACATTCAGCACTGATTTCCTAGAAATTTGTCTCATTCCTCCACCCAGCATAACAACCACAAGTGACTCCAGACACTGCGATGGGTCCCTGGGAGCAAACTTGTTTCTGGTTGTGAATGAGTATTCCAATAAGTGTGCACATTTTAAATAATTGAGAAACATTCCATGAAGGGGGAGGGTGAACTGTCGAAAAGGGAAATGCTTATTACAGCACAATTTATAAAAGCTAAATCTTAGAAACAGTTTATATGTTCATCAACAGATGAATCAAAAAGTGGTATATATTTATACACAATCGAGTATTATTCAAATATAAAGAAAGATAAATTTGAGTCATTTGTAGAAGATGGCTTCATCATGAGTCCAAAATGTTAAATGAAATAAATCAGACATGGAAAGTTAAAAATCACATGATTTCTCTTATGTGAGAAACCCTATAGTATAAATACTTTAAAGAGCAAAATGAAAGCTAGATGGTATGATATAGGGAAAGAGACTACTGATATAAGAAGGGGATTTAGATATGGAGGGGAGGAGGGAGAGGAAAGTCAAGTAGGAAGGAACAAGTTGTGATATGCATGTGTACCAACTCCCCATGATGAGTGTATTTGATATGCATCACAAACACATAGTAATAAAAATTTTAAAAAGAATAAGAGACTCTTAATGTGAAGATCTGCAGCCAGGAAGTGCCACATGCTTTCTTTTTCTTTTTTTGGTACCGGGGATTGAACTCACAACCTCAGGCCTGCCAGGCAGGCGCTTATATCACTGAGCTAAATCCCTGCCACATGCTTTCTTGCAGTGAGAAAATGCAGCGAATGCTTTGTTTGGTGAATTACAATATTGGATGTTGTCACTGTAAATAGAGAGATGGCATTTGAGCTGAAAATTAAAAGAATAAAATACATTCATTGTAACAGTTTGGAAGCTAGAACCCAAACCAAAACTTTCAAGGAAATGCAGTATTATCAGACAGAGAGAGAGAAAGAGAGAGAGACAGAGACAGAGACAGAGACAAAGACAGAGACAGACAGACAGACAGAGGCAGAGACAGAGAGAGAGAGAGATAGGCAGAGAGAGAGAGAAAGGCAGAGAGAGAGAGAGAGAGAGAGAGAGAGAGAGAGAAAGAGAGAGAAATAGTTGGAGTTGGAGTGTAGATCACATGACCTACAAATTGTCCCTTCATCTGGAAAGTCCTTAATTTGGGATTGAAGACAGATGTTTCCAATGTGACTTGTATATTTTTATCACTTTCTCATGGGCATGAACTGAGATTATTCCTTTCCGTCTCCGGTGATGTCAGCGTCTTGTTTAGATAGGATGAGACTGCCTAAGTTAAAGCTGGCCACCAGTCGTGTGGTACAGTAAAAAGGCATGGGTAGCCTTCTCTTTGTATAGGATGCAGTTGTGAGCTCTAGGGAAATGGTTAATTTCTAGCTTGGGTAGATAAAGTTTTGAAGCTGGGGAATGTCCTAGAATGACAGCATTTCAGAGTTGAGAGTGATTATCGTGATTACCTTCACAAACATTGTGTAATTTCTCGAGTTGTCATTTCAACCAGACTGCTTTAAAAATAAACAAAAGTTGTGTCTTTCATAAGAGAACAAATCACGACATATTCATTGACAATTCTTGCTTTTTTTTTCTAAATTAAAATCAAATGTTAATCTGCACCTGAACCTTCTATAGGTGAAGTTGTAGTTATTGCATGTGATGTTTTGAAAGTCTCATAAATCAGTGAGCCAAGAATTCCCATGGGCAAATGAGGAAAGCTAGTAATCTCAAAATTACAGTACAAAACCCAGGAATATAGACACAGATATTTTGTGTCCAGAGTCGGTCTTTAGATATTGTCCTCCCACTCACAATGAATTTTACTAGTCTCTGATCTAAAAATACAGTGCATGTTTAAACTTAAAAAAAAAAAACTTATTCCACTAAAAGACACATTTTCAAGGGTGATGGGATAAGTGTATCTGAAGAAAAGAGAGTATTTTGAGCATTGTAAAGGGGTTTCATGACAATGTATTATTTAAACTTTAAACCTTCACTGTGTTGTTTGATCATCTATAGGATCAACTATTTCCTATTTTTTTTTTTAACAATAAACATACAAATTGAAGGATGGTTGAACTGATACTCAGGTGTCATAGCCAACCAATCCCTGTTCAGCAAAGTTAATAGGCTTGAGTTGGGCTGCTCACCTCATGTCTAGCACAGCACCCCTTGACCTTTCCTGGCAAGACCTCCAGCAACACACTGGAAATGATCCCTTACGGTTCAAGCCAGATGTCACAAAGAAACAATTTCCTTTGAGATTCCAAGTGAGGATTTGAGTTTGGTCATGGATGTAGTCATGACCATTTAATTTAGTAAAGTTTATAAAAACAAGTAAATTTCATAAATTTGTTGGAATTTATTATCTCCCCAAAGGAGTGGACCTTCAGATATTAATTTCTTATAATTAGCTGATTTCCATTGCGAAGACCTTTTCTTTGGACTTAACCCATGCATTTCTTTAGCTATCATGGTACTTGTTACTATGTGCTATAGATACACACATACGTTTTAAATGTAATCTGCTACTTTAAACATTTTATTAGTTTGTTTGCTTTTCCTTTGGCTCTTAAGTACCCAAACAACCTACAATAACTTGCTGAGTTTATTTTAGCTCCTGGGAAAAAGAATGTCTCTGATAAGCTTCACTTACCCCAAATGGTAAAGTGATCGTCAATGTAAATCATCCTGTGAGTGAGTCTCTAATCCAACATCTCACGGACTAAACCGGGTGTCCATCCCCAGCATGCCTTAGATGAAGCGATTCCCAAGGCAGAGTTGGGTGGGCTGGCAGGAGGGGATGGACGAGTGGCCTCTGTGGCCGCGAGGTGATCAGGGAGAGGCAGGGCCCTCCCTTGCTCCCATGGCCATGTGTGCCACTCTTCCTCTATACAAAGACAATTTGCTTTTCATGTAGTAATGAAGAACAATGTTTAACAGACAAAGGAGCTTCTAGTTTATTATTGTGCTGTCTTTGACTAGAGCTAGATGCTGGGAAAAAATGGTAATTCACAGTGTGAATGCTTCTTTTCCAGCCGTACGGGTTATGGCTGAGCATGTACATTGTATATTGCAGATGGTACAATAGTGAACACTGTGAGAACGAGAAAGGAATGAATTACGGTCTTTTTTTTTTCTCGCTAGCCAAGAAACCAAGAGTTTCTTCACAGTGATTTGTGTGTGCATGTGTGTGTGTGTGTGTGTGTGTGTGTGTGTTGCTATTCCTTAAGCAATAAGCACTGCTAGATTCTAATAAACGATTTTAGGCTTGGAGTTTTAAAACTGATGTATAAAATCTGCTGCATTCCCTTTGGAACACCTGTGTTATCCTGCTTTTTTTTCCCTTAGCAAACTGATACAAGGTACAGGTGATGCCTCATTAACTTATTTCATGCAAATAAAAACATATTGCACGATTTCTTCTCCTTAACTATATAATCACTGAAACATGGTGGTTCTGATTAATGCAACAAACTTCAGGAGGGGAAAACTCAGCATCTTTTATCAGTTTCTCTGTGCTGAAGGGATTTATGATCCATGTAAATCTGATTTAAATGGAAAAGTGATGAGAATGTGCCTTTCTTACAGGAAAAAAAAAACCTATTTTCTTTGACTTGGTCTTTTCTGTCTTTTCTTCTTAAGAGACTCATGATATGGATTGAAGAGAAAGTGGGAAAAAAGAAGATCAGATGTCCTATGCTGGTGGAGAAATTGGAGGTTCAGAGGAGAAACTCTCTTAAATAAGCAGGCTTATGTGTTTTGACTTAATATTCAGATATTCTCATCAATGATTTCCAGAAAGTGACATTGATTTGCTTTGGAAACAATGATGGAAAAACAGTAAATGTGCACTGGAATGCTTTTAGAGTTCTAAAATCATACTGGAAAATGTCCGAGCATTCCAACACAACTGTAAACAATCTTGTGCTGTATTTATGGGGGACGGCAAGTCTGTTTTTAAGTCTTTTGCGATATTATTTCTATGTTTTTAATTTATTGAATTAAAGCCAGATTTATTCAATTAAGATAATACACTTCAAGGTTAACTGCCATTTGCTGTTCATTTAGGCAAGCTATTGTACAGTTATGTAAATTTCATGAACAGAGACACTACTGGAGTGTCTTAATTATAAGCAAAAAGTGTCATTTAAATATGAATTAGTGAATAGTTGCCTATATTTCCTGCTTCTGTATTTTCTTCTTAAAATCCAAGGGCTATTCAGTGATCCATACATTGGTCTAAGATTTTTTTCCAATAAAAGAAAAACACCCCCCTAATAAATATTATAAAAAGAAGAAGGCAAACAGGTAGAAATGCTGTTCTTAATCAGCACCTAGAGTGATGCATGATTTTTTCCAGTTGTGGGGTATCTCATCTGATGGTCATTCTTATACTGTTAATGAAATTTAAAAATTATTCCAGCCTATAGGAGAGGGGCTCACTTGTTATGTGTCATTTGCTTAAATTATACATGGAAATTCCCATTTTTAAGAATACCATGTTTTAAAACTAACCATTGGTGATGCATCCAAGCATTCCATCTTCAGGTTCCAACATTGGGATGTGTGTGTGTGTGTGTGTGTGTGTGTGTGTGTGTGTGTTTTCTGTTCCTCTGTCTTTGTGGAAAAACATTCATTTTAAATTTTGAACTGTCATGACTATAGATGTGTTTAGGAAAAGGGACCCCTGGCCACATACTCTGCAGATTTCCATAAAGCAACTCCCCACGCATCTTGCACTTACTGACAAATATTGTTTTTGTTTGCCTCTGTCTTTTTGGACGGTTCTTGTTTCTGAAAATGACCTAGAGATAAATCTGGCATTAATCACGAAGGAAGGGAAGGATTCACAATCAGTTAATGAAAACCACGCCTGGGTTCTACGGACTCAGTTCCCAGCTCCCATCCAGCCTGGGACTCAGCAGCAGCCTGGGAAGATCTTCCCAGCGCCCCCCAAGGTGGCTCCTGCGCGCTCCCCCAGGAGAGAGAAGTTCACTATTCACTTGGTGCTTGCATCATCCTCTCCAACATGTTCCCACTGATACATTAAAGGAATTAATTGCTCATAATGATCTCACCATCTGTTAACAGAGGTTCATACCTACAGGCTGGTGGCATGCGGTGGTTCTATTCAGGGATCAATAGGCAATGCCGGGCGGACGCTTTCCCACATTGCGGGCCTTTGCATGCTGAAAGGGGGAGGAGAGCTCGGTGCCGGCCATCTGCTCCTTGTCTTTCTCTGTGAGACCTTGATGCGGTGCAGCACAGCTCTGATCTGACTCCAGTCCGATTGGAATGTGGCTGATCTGAGAGCCTCTCAAAGCTGTGAAAGTGAGTCAAAAGGAGATGCCCATTGTCCGGCATGGCTGAAAGAAAATGATCACTTTAAAATTCATAACTCCCAGGTGCCTGCCATCTATTCATGGGGAAAACCCTCTGAACTTCTCTTCATTAAAGAGAGGGGAGTCTTGCTAAAAAGAGAGAAAAGGAAGTAGTTTGTGGGAATGTGTAGGGGATTTTCAGGCTAAACAAATGAGGAATTTGAAATTTTTCACTTGTATTAAAAGAACTGTGTAAGAAAAGGGGAAGCCCTTATCTAAAAAAATAAAAAAAAAATTAAAAGGGAGAGAGACACTTTCCTGGGGGCACTGTACCAACTAATAATGAGCATTTCAATTTTTCTCCAGGAGAATTCAAAGATCATCCTGTCTTTTTACTGTTACTACCTGAAACAGAGAACTTTCCCTTTTGATTCTGGACAGCATTCCTAATCAATTTCCATTCCTATTCCCAAGAGGTGCAATTTGGATGCAATTTGGGGGAAAATGAGGGCCTGGGAAGTTCCTGACTGTGGTGTGGGACATATGGACACAGCAGAATTGAATCCTGCCTGATGTTTCTCAGAAGTTTACTTGGAAGGGCTGCCTGTGCCCACCGAGGTATCCTCAAGGAACAGAATTCTCTCTGTGCCTTGAACACAAAGAGAACCATTAGGAAATAGTAAAGAAATAAAAAGAAAAATTCTGTCCCCCAGGCAATTTAAAATGCTGTGGGGTCCCAGGGTTGTGAGAATCATAGGCCTGGTGGAACTTGGCCACTGGTCACTGCAGAAAATCAGTGTTGCCATCAGAATCACACAGGAATTCAAAGAGGATTTATGGATTAATGGATTGAGAGCAAAACAAAAGTACAAAGAGAGAGACCCATGTTCTGCCTCTTGAAAATCTTTTATCTTACAGATGATGACCCATAGGCCCAAAGAGGTTAAGTGACATGCTCAAAGTCATGGCTAGTTTGTTATGGAAACTGCAATGTTTCCTTCACTAACTGGCAATTTTCTTTCTAGTGCTTCTTGCTGTCTCCCCTAATGGTGTAGGGTTTAATACTATTTTTGCCCTATTTTTCATAGTTATAATATAGAGTAATATTGCCAGCCTAAAGAATTTAGTAGTTTCTATTAAGATAAATTTTGAGTTCAAAAAAAGTTTATGGATCCCAATATTCATTACTAACACATATGACATAGAAAATGGGTCAAGTAAGGCACATATATGTAAAGAAACTTTTGCAACAGGGGACAGGGACCATTGGTGAAATAGGATGGTAAAGGTCACCTCTCAGGCATCAATGACCAAATACAGGAGGAGAGAGGAAGCATAAGGATTGGCCATACTCAATGCAGAGTCAGAAAATTACTCCCGTAACAAGCAGTGGATGGAGAAGAGCAGATCTTAGGTAGGAGGTGGAGGAATCTAGAAATAATCCAAGCTTCTGGAAATGGGGGAAGGTGTGCTTACTAGAATCCATGTTACTGCTCCTTCTTAACAGCAAGAGGGGATCATTTGAACCAGAACTTTTTTCTAGAAATTTTGACTCAATAGACTGCAGTTGATTTGAAAGCCTTTTTTGTATGTGACCTTTCCTCTGTGTGAGCTTATCTTTAAACTTTCAGGACAGTAGATAGGAACATAAAATTTCTTGGGTGAAACTGTGCCACACTGAATTTATAGTAGAGTTAAGTAGGAAAAAAACAAGTCAAGGTCAATTATATATCTGTACACTATCTATTTTGGTTCTTAAACTGCCAAATTTTTTGACCTTAGAGTTTATGGAGTACCAGACCCCATACTTTATGGAATTAGCATTGGTGAAATATGAGTGGGAGAGTAAGGTGGGATAACCCTGAATAGTATAATTGGGCTGAAACTTGGGATGAAGGTTGACAGCAACCAAAAGGCAGTGGCTAACATTTTCTCAAGTTCAGTGTTAGCCTGAAGCTCTAGTGGAAACTGAGAAATTTATTCTAGGACCAGTGAAAATATACATGCCAGCCAAAAGAATAAGTGAATTAAAATTTACCCACAGTCCATCTCCTGGGGATAATCATTGTTAACTTTGTCGAGAATATATTAAACAATAACAAAATCAAATCAGAATATTCATGTTACATTACACACTACTTAAGTTAAAATATGAAACTGCAAATACTTGACCATTTTCTACTCACCAAAAATGGTGATCTTCATATAATTCAGCTTAGAAGATTTTATGTAGTTCAGTGATATATTTTCAACTACTCCCTTTTTCAATCAAACAGCATCCAAATATATTTTTAATGAATGTCTCCATGCTTTTGGAACTACGGGAAGAAGTACTGAAAGTTCTGAGTATCTCAGCTCTGTTCAGTATTTGATTTAGGACTGGATCCAAATTTCACAACTGAAATGAACAATTTATGTGATAGAAATAGAGTTCTTAAGATGTTTACTTAACATTTTTTAATATCTTGTAATATTCCATAGTTGGAATCTTATCAAAGGACATCTTCACAATTATTAGATTCTGAGGAATATAAATATAAATATAAATATAAACATAAATATAAATGAGAATGAGAGTGAGACAAACGCAAGTACCAGGCTTGTTGAACAGTGCCAATACCACAAGTAATGCCACTAATAGCACCAACAATAAAATCCCAAATCAACTAACCAACAAACCCAAACTGCCAGTGATGAAACACAGTGCGAAATTTAAAGGCCTTGCTTTTCTGGAGGGATTTGGTGAAGAAGCAGGTGGAGGGACCCCAGGAAACTGGCTGTTAGGACTTTTAGGTCTTCAAGTTTTGACTCCGAGATTCAAACCTGTAGGTGTTCAGACTCCCAGAGGAATAGATAACTGGGAATTTGTTTACAGCAACTTCATTTCTAATTTGTTTTCCTGTCAAATGCCATCTGAGACCTGATAGCTGGATCATCTAATCCTCTCCTTGCTTTCCAGACTTTTCTTTCCTGTGTGGGTCAGAAATGCTCATCTTTTCTATAGATCAATGCGTTTTCTTGTCTTTTCAAGGGTCCCACAGGAAAAATGTGTTCCTTCAACTTATTCAGCTTCTGCAAAGAGGATTTCTTTAAATTTGACAATTGTCACCATGTTACATGGGATTGATCATCACACACAATTTTATTGCCGGTTCTCATGTTCAAAATTAGTAAATAGGGAGGATTTAAAATGCACACAGCAAAATCGAATACACTTTGATGTCACCCTACCCTCTTCTTCCAGTTCTCACAAATACAGAGTCTGTAACATTAGCTGATCTCAGGGTTTTATTATCCCCCCGCCTTTTCTTTCTCTAAAAACAGAAAAACTGTGCATGGAAAGTAAAAGTTTATTGAGGGCAAAGGTTCAATGACTATTTTTTCCCTTGAACAAATTAATCTTGTATAACCTGCATTATAAAGGCTATTTTTAAAAAGAGGAGGAAATAATCATTGGGGCCTGATTTGGAACTCTTGTGGGTTTGAGTTCACATTTGCACCAGCCAGAGATTTTCAATTAGCAGTGCCTTAGAAAGCAGGGACCCCTGCCTTTGTCAGTGTCCTGTGGAGGAAGAAGAGCAAATAGATTGGAAATGGCCTTACGGGCCAGCTCCTGGGAAAATGTAACAGGTGTTACAGCTCAGCTGGGTGTGAGATTTATGAAAAAAGCCCACTCAGACTTTGCCCATAGAATTCTGCTTTCTAGCCAGGGCTTCAAGTAGGAAGAAACTAATGACTTCATTACCATCTCAATTCTGGGAAATGCCTGGTCCAGACCTGACTCATTAAAGGAAAGGTATAGCACTCTGGGTGACCTTACAAGATCAAAATGTTATTTAGAGCAATTCCATTAGTCAGGTCCATAAACCTGAAATAACACACCCTTTAGGAATAACGCTCTGACCATAAAAATGCGGAAAAAAAAAAAAAACCCCAGAAGCAACAAAATAAGCCTATTTGAAAAAAGAAAGAGAAAGATGAAGAAAAAAAATATTCTGTAATCACTGTCGCACTGTAGTATTTTCCTGCACTCTGCAAAAAGCCTCTACTTCTAGCACTTCTTCCTTCACTCAGTGTTGTGACACATTAAGTGGCTCTCCTTGCTGTCCCATTTGTAGTGGATTGTAATTGGGGACGAGATGGGAGCCAGGAAAGATGTCAAGTTTCCAAGCAGTGGAAGATGAAATAAATCTCTTCAGTACTAATAGTACTTAATAGTACCAACGGTAGTAGTACTTAACTGGCATCAATTAACAGTAAAATTTTTTATTAGATAATTGCCTCTCTTATTAACCTGCAATGGGAAAAATATAACACAGGAAAGTCTGTCTCCTGTCCTATTTATTCCTACAAATAATCCTTCATAGCCATTGTATTGTGTTTTATTTCACATTGCTACTTCACCAAAAAGAGAACTTGGCTAGGGAAATGCAATTTCAGTAGCGTCCTCACAGTCTATTTATCTCTAAATGCCAGTCCCCTGGTAGAGGGTCCTCCACCCCCTTATGACTCATTTTTATTATGCTCCCACATGCTCTGCTTTCCAGAACACCTTGGAGAAAAAAGAAAAAGTTAAAACATAAGTTCTTTGTAAGGCCAATCGTCAAGGCCTGTGAACTTACTTTAGAAAGCCTTAGCTGCCTCTCACTGCATTCTGATTCCTGAGAAAATAAACTTCACATTTAAGTTTCTGGTCACATTTCTCCTAGTAACGTATGTGATTAAACAGAGATTCTCTGTGTCCTGAGGGACGTGCTGAGCCTTGCACTAGAGCTAGTCACCAAGAAAGCCTTAGGCTGGCTTGGTCTAATCTTTTAGGTGTTAAAGCCAATGAAGTGATGGTAAAGTAATTTGGGTGAACAAAACCTGATGAATATGTCAAAATGACCTATTAGGGGTTTTCAAACCTCACCAAATACCAACCCAGTGTCTGCCCATTGTTGGAAGTATTAAATGGTGGCTTATTCAGTAATCAGAAGAAAATAATTATGATATTTGGGATATTACTTCAGGATAAGGGTTTTAGGTTAGGGATCAGAACTTTCTGAAAAAAATGCTCGACAGTGAACCATTCCTATCGAACTATTTCAAAGGAAGTCTTATGGATTTATTAGTACGCCTAAAACATTTTGCTTCTTCTCTTCGATTTTACTTCTGCCCATCTGTGTCTTGTTCTGTGTGAACACATATGAATGAGAAGGGTATAAAAAGCTTCCCTAAGTAAGTTTTACCTTTTGCAGAGTAAGTGCACATGTATCACCTCATGAAGCTCATGAGCGGTATATAGGTAAGGAAATGTGGCTTAAACTGAAGACCCAAATCTCCAGGCCTGGTATTTTTGCACTATTCTGAGCTCCTTAGGGCAATTGTGTCTATGGTTTTGCTATAATATTAAAAATGTGTCTCAACACAACCCCACACAGCAATCTTGCTGCTTTCTTTTCTTTTCTTTTCTTTTTTTTTTTTTTTGTACCAGGGATCAAACTCACAACCTTGTGCTTGCCAGGCAGGTGCTTGTGCTGCTGAACTAAACCCTGGGCACCACACAGCAATCTAATACATTCTTGATGGTGATGACAGAAAAACACTTATTTTGCAGTAGTGGTGATTGGACTCAGGGACTCATGCATGATAGGTAAGTGCTCTATCACTGAATTATAGCCCCAGCCTTAGCCCTAAAAACACTTTTAAAAATAGTTATATGTAGTGCTTCTTCCTTAGGCTCAGAAGCAGGATTTTAAGCTGGAAGATAACTAGATTTATTTTTAAGGGCACCTGAGGGTTAATGATTCATAAAATATATAATTATCTGTGCTATCTCTGACTTCAAAAGCCTAAAGGATGGAGTTATTAGATGAAGGAAAATGTTTTATTGTAATAGGAAAATCCTGAATACGTCCTAGTGGGAAATGCAGTCTGTGTGAATTACCACCATGGCTCTATTTTCCTTAGTTCTGGCTGTGGAAATAAAAGCATCCTGAGTGCTCATTGAATAATCGAGAGCACTGGAAATAAAAATCCAGTGTCTTTGCTGAGTTAGCAGGAAATAGGCACAGCATTCATTATCCTTGCCTGGGCTGCTGAATCCCCATGGAAAACACTGCAAGGCTCTGGACAACTTTTGAAGGTACTAAGACAATTAGGGTCCATTGGATGTGCTACAGATGAGCCTTTACTCCACCCCTGTTCTCCCAAAAGAAGAAAAGAAAAAAAAAAATGGCTTGAACTGTGTTAGAAAAGCTGTCAGTTATTTAAGCCTGAAGTACACTTGTCCTGAGGAAGGCAGAGCAAGATGGTGGGAAATGAACCTGGGGTCACAGCCCCACACAAACATCAATTTGAGCAAGTATCTGTGCACACCATTACCTTCATGAGAACTAAGGAAACCAGATGAGAGATTGTAGTACCTGGTTACATGCACTGAAGAGGCTACAAAGGACAGTTTTACTTTGCCTGCATCTCTTCTCCTCCAACTCTAGGTAGCACAGGGCAAAAAGACTGTCTGCACTGGGGAGAAGAGTAAATTAAGCATGAAAATTAACACTGCTGAATAATTCTAGGTCCACTACAGTAAAACTCATCACTAGGCATCCCCTCTTCTCCCTTAACTCCAGGCTGGTACCCACAGACTAAATCTCTACACCTGTTCTAGCGCCAGATGAGAGCCATAACCTCTGTGTTATAGTTTGAGTAAGAATCGTCCCCCAAAACCTCATGTGCTCAGAGGCAGGGCCTGTGGAAGGTAGTGGAATTATAGGTGATACAACCTACTTGCTGTTAGGAGATGGGGCCTGGTTAGAGGCAGGTCACTGAGAGGCTGTATCTCTGTGCCACTGTTCCCCTCTTCTATTTATGCTTCCTGACTACCATGATATGAGTGAGCATCTTTCCTCTGCCCGTGCCATTTCTTTTTTTTTTATACCACATACATTTATTAGAAAAGAAGTAAGTTGTGAAATACCCTCATATCTTTCCTTAAGAAATTAAAAATAAAAGACAGAATAAAACCAAGAACAAATAGAAGAAAATAATAAAGATCAGAAAATACAATCCCTTATCAAAATGCCAACTTAATTTTTTCATAAAAATTAACACTTTGATTCTTACATTTCTGTGGAAATACAAAAGACTCAGAATAGTCTAAATAGCTTTGATAAAGGAACAAAATTGAAGATCCAGCCCTCTGCTATCCCACAATTTATCACAAAGTTACACCAATCTTGACAAAACAGCATTGATATCAAGATAAACAAACCACCAAGGTACCAATATGAAGTCCCAAAATAGATACCCACATGACAGACAATTGATTTCTGGCAAAGATGTAAAAGCAATTAAGTGGAGAAATAATTGTACCTACAATAAATACACTAGAACAAGTGGATATCCACATGCAAAACAAACAAACAAACAAACAACCCCTCCCAGAAAAACCTATAGCACCTCAAAAATTTCTGAACATCCAAAAGTCAACTCGAAATGGCTCACAGTGGGTTAGTTAAAATAAAGATGGGTGTGACCTAAGTCATTGCTTTGGCTGAGGTCATTCTTGCTGGGACAAAAAGACTGGGACAAGGTGTAGCAGGGAAGGCAGAACCTGCAGAGATGTTCAGTGAAGGGAGGCATTGAATTTGCTTTTGGACAGGCCATGTGGATGACAAAGGAGGCCACTGCGCTTCTTTTGTTTTTTAAAACTATCGTAACTTTTATTTATATACATATACATAAGCATAAGCATAGTTTTTCTTTCAGTTTGTCACACAAGTGAAACAATGCACTGTTTACACATGTGTGACTTATTTACTTCACTGATAAGTATGTTCTCAAGGTGCATCCATTTATCTATAGAAGTGTCCAGTTTACAGTTCTTTTTTTCAGTTTATTGTTCTTTATAGCTGAGTAGTGTTCTATTATATAGAAATACCACATCTTTCTTATCTATTCCTCAGTCAATGGGCATTTAGGTTGTTTCTGAGATCTGGCTATTATAAACTGTGCTACTATAAACATGGGTGCACATATATTGCTGTGGCATGATGTTTTTAATTCTTTTGGGGAGATACCCAGAAGGGGAATAGCTGGGTCAAATGGAACCGCCAATCCTAGCTTTTTGAGGAGTCTCCACACTGATTTCCACAGTGGTGGCACCAGCCTGCATTCCCACCAACAGTGGAGAAGTGTTCCTTTTTCCTCATAGCCCCTTCAGCACTTGGTATTGGTTGACTTCTTAATACTAGCCATTCTTTCTGGGGTGAGGTAGAATCTCAGTGTTGTTTTAATTTGCATCTCTCGAATGACCAGTGGTGTAGAACATTTTTTCACGTATTTATTTGCTGAAATGTGTGTGTTCATCTCAGATGCCCATTTTTGGATTGGGTCTTAAATACAGGAGGACTGATTTTTTTTGGTTCCTTATATGTTTTCAATAGTAATCCTTTATCTGAGGGACAGCTACACTATACCATTTCTGTGTAGCTAGCTGACCATGGACTGAAACTTTTGAACTATGAGCTAAAATAAATCTCTCATCCTTTAAGTTATGGGTGTTTCATATTTTATCCCAGTGACAAGGAAAGCGACTTAGACACCCTGAGAGACAGATTTAAGTTCTGGCCTTAATCACTACCAGTTGACCATAGTGGTCTGTGGAAAGGGCATGCTTTTCAACAAATGGTGTTGGAGGAACTAGATATTCACATGTAGAAGAATGAAACTAGATCCTTGTTTTTCGCCATGCGCAAAAGTCAACTCAAGCTGGATTAAAATTTTCAATATAAGACCCCAAACTATGACACTACTAGAAAAAACCATATGGGAAAAGTTCCATGAGTTCAATCTGGACTGTGATTTATTTTAGGGCTATGTTCAGAAAAACACAGGCAACAACAAAAAACAACAACAACAACAGCAACAAATCAGCAAATGGGACTCCATCAAACTGAAAAGCTTCTATACAGCAAAGGAAATAGTCAACAGTGTGATATACAGACTGTATGCAAACTATCCTTATGATAAAGGGGTTAATGCCTAAAAAACATGAAAAACTCAACAAACAGAAAGTAAAAAACCCAAATAGCCTTATTAAAAGATAGGCAACTGTCCTAAAATAAACATGTCTCAAAGGAAGACACACAAATAGACAATAGGTACATAAAAAATTGCTCAGTATCACTAATCCTGAAAATACAAATGAAAACCACAATGAGATATCTCCCCAACTTTGTTAGAATGGCTATTATTAAAAAAGACAAAAGATAATCAGTGTTGGTGTGGCTATGGAGAAGAAAGAACACCCTTAATAGCATTGTCACTAATGCAAATTAGTATAACCATTATGGTGGGAATGTAAATTAGGACAGGCATCCTGGAAAACAGTATGGGGTTTCCTCAAAAATATTAAAAACAGAAAAAAAGTATGATCCAGAAATCATCTTACTGATATTGAAAAATGGTGAAATCAGTATGTTGAAATGATATCTATACTCTCATGTTCATAGCAACCATATTCAGAATCGCCAAGATATGGAATCAATCTGGATGTCTGTTAACTGGTGACTGGGTAAAGAATATGTGCATGACGTACGTGATGGAATACCATTTAGTTGTAAAAGAAGGAAACCCTGTCATTTGCAGAAATATGAATCAATCTGAAGGACATACATTATGTGAAATAAACCAGACAGAAAAACAAATAACTTATGATTTCATTCATATGTAAATTTTTTAAAAAGTTGATCTTGTAGAAGTGAAGAACAGTATGGTAGCTACTAGTGGCTGCAGATCTTAGTGGAGAAGAAAAGATGCAAAAACATTGGTCAAAGCATATAAAAATCACAGTTGTATAATAGGAATAATTCAATAAATGAATTTTATGATATGGTGACTACAGAAAGTGATGATATATTGTATTATAAAATGCTAAGAGAGTGGATTTTAACTGTTCTTAACAAAACTAGTAATTATACAAGGCAATACATTTGGTAATTAGCTAGGCTTAGGCATTCCACAATATATATATACTTCTAGGCAGCACATTGCACATGATAAATACATACAATTTTTTCTGTCAATTAAAAATGAGGTAATACTGATTTACAGTAAGATTAATAAATTGGAGACCTCACTAAGGACCTATTGTTATCAATGAAATAACAATAATTGATATTTTCCAATATTTGTACAAGTATAAAAATTTGAGATGACTGGACATTCCTTTGTGTTGAAGAAAGTCAATGAAAGTGTGTAAAACTTTAAAAATTGCACAGCTGTATGCTAACATGAAGGATTATTTTGTTGTGTATTAGGTTGAACTTCAGATTAGATTTTGCAGATCAGTTTGCAGGAGCTCAGGTACTTGTCCTGGGGCTAAGAAATGAAATATTCACCAGTAGGTGGTGAGATGTGAGTGCCATTCTTCTGTCAAAAATTTGGAGCAGCCCAAAGACCTTTAGGGTTCTCTGTAAGAAGTGTTGGTCAGGGTCAAGATTCCATAAGAATCACTTGACCAATTCCTAAAAATGAAAACACAAAAATTTGGGCTTCTTGACATTTTTACATTCAGTAATGATATGTTGTCAAGTAGCTTAAAAACGATACTACTGTCCAAATATCAGAATTGTATTTTGATTTTTGAAGTAGGTTAGGGCATTTCTTAAAAGTATCACTTTATTTTCAGCTGATATGCCAAATCTGACGTGGTTTTTATTTTAGAAATTGGTAGAACCAAGTACTGTGCTATGTTATTATTATATATTATCTCTAGGGTAGAATTTTAGCAGCATAATATAGTAAGAGTGTTTGCTATCCATTTCTTCTTCATGCTTATTTTATCCTTACTTGGCAATATAAATGGTAAAACAACAAAGTCAAAGTTCAGTTTTATTCCAATGTCCTTTTAATGTTATTTAACATAACTTTCTATAGTTAGTATCAGCTCAGATAATGAAGTACAGAAATAAGATGGTTTTATAGTTGTATAATATTATTTTCTCTGACTGTTACAAAGCAGAGATTAACAAAACAGTTTGTTAAATTTATATTCATTTGATAGTGTAGGGCAACATTGTTCACCCTCTTTTTTAAATGAGTAAATTGAAGTGTAGAAGTTAGATACGTGTGTCCAATATTTTGATTCTCCTTGATTATTTATTTCTGTTTTCTTAAAACAACCAAATTGACTTTAAATAAAGCATCTGCATGGATCAAAGCAAAAAAGTCTTATTTTTATGAATTTTTGGTTTTTGATTTCCCATTATTTTATGATACAGGAAAATAGCATATCACAAACTCTTAAAGTGAATGATGCACATCATGAATTAATAAAAGGTGTGAAATGTTAAAGAGGTTTGAACAACCCAGTAAGTTAGTATTGTATTTTCTATATCCCAGTTGCTGAATGTCTTTTGAGCAGTTACGTTTATGGGAAGTACTGATGATGAGCTGTATTCAGGAGGAGTTATATCTATATTCCATTTTCTATGAAATATCATAGTACTTTAGCTGTTCCACTCTTACATTGAGTTATTACTATTTTCTACATATGGGGGTGTATGTAGGTAAAGAGGTGGCTGTATTGCTGAGACATAGGAAGCACTGAACATAGTGTTCATATAACTTATTAAGTATAAGGTCCTCTCTCATTGTGAATCTGCTAAAGCCCAGAATTAGATACCTGAAAAGAGGACTTTAGTAATCCTTCCAAGAAGAATCCTGTATCTAAAGGAGGAGGGACTGAAAAGGTCAGCTCTCTTTGAGACTCCCCCACCAATTTTTGTCTTTATTTTCTGCAACTTTGTATAAGCCTGGCCATTTTCACCGCTTTTCTGGATCAAGCACAATTGAAATCACCATGACTTGGTAACACATTTATAAATCCAATATAAATCATCAGGAAGAATGAAGATTTAGATGCTCAGGACTTTGAGATCATAAATGTATTCACAAAGCATCGTAAGGCAGGAGTGAGACGAGTGAAAATGACTGTCCATAAATTTTCCAGGCTCGTAGTATCCATGTGATCACTTGGAAGAACGTCTATGTGTTAAGTAATACTAAGTGTTTACAATTACTTTTCCATGTATAATGTTGGCAATGCAGTCAGGTTTTTTTTGTTGTTGTTGTTTTGTTTGAGTTTCATGAGTAAGAAAAGAAAATTTAAATCTGGTCATATAAAGAAAATATTGTGAAACTGTGAGATTATCTACCATCTATTTCTCTGCCTATTTGCTTCTTCTGGGAACTGTGGGGATGCTGATTTTGTTTGGAAAACTTATTGATTAATTCACTTTACCCAAGTGAGCAAAGCTTTGGTTAAATGATTTTTGTTTTGGGAAGGAATTAGTTTTCTAAACCTATTACTGAAATAATAACATTCCTGTGTCTAGAAGTGGATTCAGTTTTTCCATTCACTTAGATTGTTTCCTTTGTTTGATTATCTGGTGTAGTACATACAGAAGCTGTAATAGTATGATTTCAGGGCTATAGAAAGAGTTTTGTGTGAAGTTCAGTGTTTTCATACTGAGGGAAGCAATACTGAGATATATATGAATTATGGATCTCTACTGAGGGGACAGTGTGCAAAAGTTGCTTTCTGAAGGTGCCACTTGTGGTGATGAGAGTAAAGTGCAAAGTTCTCACACATTGTGAGACCACATCATCTCTAGAAAGAGAATCAAACTTACAATTGGATGACCTTAGGTGTAGTTCTAGCTTTGCACTTACTTGATCTATAATCCTGGAAAGATACTTTTCCTGAACCTTGACAGCATACCTTGTCTGAATCATTTTGCTCATCTCTAATATGGGGAAGTTAATTCTTTTTTCTTTTTTTGTCAGTACCAGGGATCGAACTCACAACCTTGCACTTGCCAAGCAGGCGTTCAAGTCACTGAGCCAAACTCCCAGCCCTATTTGTTTTGAGGCAGGGTTGCACTACGCAGTTCAGGTCAGCCTTGCTCAGGTCATAGCCCAAGCCCACCTTGAATTCACAACGCTCCACCTACCTCAGCCTCCTGAGTGCTGGGATTAAAGGCAGGGGAAGTTAATTCTTACTTATCTCAGAGGAATTATGGTAATAAAGATACTATGTTGTACTGTGATGTACTATATATAATACATTTTCATTGTTATTGTCTTAGTTACTTTTTACTCGTTGCTGAGACAAAATACCTGATGTCCAAAATTAGGGAAGGAAAGGTTTAGTCTTACAGTTTCTCGGGAGTTTCAGTCCTACTTAGTTGGCTCCAACTCAGCATGGCGTGGAGGGGCTGCCGTTCATGGTGGCAGCAAGCCACAAGGCACGCTGGCGAGAGAGAGTGAGCAAGAGAGCGTGCACGAGAGAAGGCGGAAGAGCAAGAGGAAGATCCGCCTTCTCTTACACTGTATCTCAGCTCCCCCCCCCAGGTGGGTGCAGCACTCACATCACCAATCCTGGTGCTACACAACAAACCCAACACAAGCAAGTGCTGCACTTAGCCCCATCAAAAGTATATGAGGACTTGGGGGGACATAGTATTACCCAATACAGTTATATTATTTTGAATTTAAATTTGAGATTTAAATACCAAAAAATGCAAAGTAATTAGGATTTGCTATTGAATGTGTAAAAGGTCTTTTTCTTTTAAAATCCTAAATGTTTTGTCTTTTCATTTCTTCTTGTCAGTATTTCCTTGACTTCTAAGTAGACTTCCGAGTAGCTGACTTTTTATCCACATTATATCATGGAGTTGAATAGTTGTGTTGGTACTATTTACTAACTCTAGGTTCTGGTTTGAGCAAGTTACTTAAATTCCTTGAGCCTCAGTGCTTTTTAAAATCTTTCTAACAGGGACAATATTTCCAAACCCAAAATGCTATTGTGTGTATAAATTTGAATAATGTGTACCAAATGTGGCTCATGCCAGTCAATCATAAGCATGCAGATTTCCCCCCCAAACACCAGAGTATGGCACATTTATATTTATGTCTCTTACAGTGCCTCAGTTGTAGTAGACATTCAATAGACGTTTGTTAAATGAAACAATGATGGTGACTTCTGGTGATCCCTGTCTAAGAAGTGATAGTTTTGCTTTCTTAGTTATTGGTAGAGTGAGTGGTTCTTATTGGCCACCTTTTCATCAGAACCTGTCTGAACTCAAAGACTATTCAACTGGAATGTCTAATCTTCGACAACATTGCTCATTTTTATTTTTTATTTTTGCCTGCTGTAACTTCGCCTAAGATTCCTTCACTTTCCCTACCCTGCTATGGTTGTCTCCCAGGGTGGAGTACTAGGAACTCAGAGCCTGGGAGTCTGGGACTTTTGTCTGGAATGTTCTGTGTTTCCATTCTCATGCCAGATTGCCCTCCTCTAGGGGGAGAACTTCCATACTTGAGCCTCTGTGTAGGTTCTTCCTGCTGGTCTTGGGTCCATCTCTCTTTGGAAGTAGAGAAATAAACTCCTCAGCTTCAAAAAACAAAGAGCTAGTATTTGCTTTGTCCTGAAGCCTGTGCCTATTCAAAACCACAGTGATTAAAAATTCTTGGGGATCGAGCAAACTTGTGTCTGGATGTATTCACCAATAAGATTTTTACAGTGGGCAGACATGGGAGAAATGATGGAAAATAATTATGACAGTAAATGACTCTGTGACTTTTGGCATCTGTAAGTTTATATGTGGCAGTTACTGGTCATTTTGTTTTGTTAGAACAATTATTGAAAGATATATCCTTTGTAATAGCTAAAATAATAATAATTATAATAAATAATAAAGGTTGCTACATGTTTTAGCAAAGTAGATTCAGTCATAATAAATTCTTAATTGTTGACTAGCAAAAGCAATCATTACTATTAGTCTATTTAGTGACTTATAATCACCAACATTTACCAGCCCTATGCCAACTATATCACTCATATATTCTCATGTAATATTCATGATGAGCCCATACTTTCCAGAGGAGGAAATTACAGTGTTTACTGCTTTAAACAAAATGCTCAGCACTTGGGAGGCTGAGGCAGGAGGATCATTGTGAGTTCGAAACCAGCCTGGGCTACAAAGTGAGTTCAAGGCCAACCTGAACTGCATAGTGAGACCCTGTCTCAAAAAATAGGGCTGGGGATTTAGCTCAGTGGCCTAAGCACCTACCTGGCAGGCGCGAGGTTGTGAGTTTGATTCCCGGTACCAAAAAAATAAAATATGCTGAGGTGCTGCTTCCTAAAGATCCAAGAGCCTGGGATCAAACTGAAGCACTACAGGAATCTCTGGGCTCTTGCTAACCAGGCAAGGTATTCTCAAAGGGAGATTTCTATGCCTAAGGACTTCACACTGCATAATATAGAGAAAAAATAAGAGTAAAGTCTGCGCCATTGTGATTTGTCTGACTTTAACCTTAACTGATTTTGATATTGAACGCTCAAAATTTCAGGGTTCAAACATAAAAGGCCAGGATTATGAAAGAGGAAGGAGGTATTTGATTGAAAATTTCTACTTTTCATCGAATCAGAATGCTTAAGTGTGATGTAACTTGAATGAGCTGTCATTGCCTCCACCACACGAGGGTGTCTATAAATGTCTGGCCTGGTGTATGATGAAGCTCTGTGGATTCTATGATTAATTTGTAGGTAAAAGAAGGCAGGAAGTCCAAATCTTGACAAAAATACCTAGAAATGACTGAAGCAAGAGTAACTAGCAGTAAAAGAGAAGAACCTGAGCAGCCAGGATACCATTGGAGACATTGCAGATGTTTATGAAATCCTGATCACTTTCCACCTGCTAGGCTAAAAGGGTTGTTCTTGAGGGCAGAGAACTGGCTTTCTATCTTGATTCTGCACATACGAAAATGCTTCCTGCCAGGTTTGTTTACCCTTTAGCTCTGTCCTCAAGCCACAAACCAAGATCGTTTTTTCCCTAGATATGTAAACCTGGATTAATACCTCCTGTCCCCATTGCACATTGGCTCCTGTTTCCCCCTGTATTCTGCAGGCATCCCCACTGGTCTTTATCCTGCCCTATAGAATAACACAGTAAAAATGTTTGGAAGGGAGTGAACTTTAGAAAAATAAACTACTGTATCTGGTTTTCTTGGTACCAAACAGCATCCTTATTTCATCCTCATTTTCACTGTTAGAGAGGAGAGCTGTGCCATCTTGGTGTGGAGGGTTGCAGCTCCCAAGTGCAGTCAGACCTGAGACTGGAAAGGAGGAATATTTATAGCTGGAAACAAAACAACAGAATAGGTAACACTGATCACCATTACCAGACACTCAAAACATCCAAGTGTTCACCAAGAGTGCATTTTCATGGATGGTAGTTTGTGTTGATTGTTGTGTTCCCATAGGCAGGATATTCAGCTCAAAGGGAGAAGGTCACACTCCAGTGGAGTAGGTCACCAGAGAAATAATTTAAATAAACTTTTCTTCTTAATAACCCAATAGTTTATATACATATATGTATATATACATATATGTATAAATATATACACATATATATGTATATATAGGATGATAAAAATGTACAGTGAATGTTTAAAATTCTTTTAAAAATGTATTACATTAGAGGACACATTGCCATTAGTCCTTCTGAAAATACTTCTGCTTGCTTTGAACACGCTTATTCCATCATTTTTGTTACTTCCTGGAAGTTCTCTTTTGCAAGTGTCTTTATGAGGTATGATAAAAAAGATGATGAATGCTTCTGTCAAGTTCCATCCAACAGAAAAGTAGGGATGTAAAAACATTACAGTGCATCCTTTTCTAGTATATCCTCTCCACCTGGCACATGAGACTTCTGATCCTACCCAAAGTTAAAATGACCATGGAAGGCAAACATTTTAAATTGCTTCAGGATACCGAGGGAGCCATAACAGTGAGACTAAAGATCTACTTGAGGGAGTACTTCCGAGACTGCTTCAGAAAGTGGGAGGAATGATGGGATAAGTGCATTTGAGGGGAGGGAGCATATTTTGAGAGGGATTAATAGCAATGTGTCCTTTACTTTAATAATTTTTTAAAAATTTCACCTTTATTTTTTCATCACATCTCATATATTATCTACTATAAACATAATATTTACATATTCATACATATGAATATGTTACATGAAGAATATAAATTAAAATTGATGGCTATCATTCATATATTTATAATTATTACAATAAATGTCTATATTGATTATACTTAATATGTTAACACATTTCTAAGATAAATAATACATAACACTGCACTCATGCGTACTAACATGTAATAAATATTAACTTTCCTACACACATACGTATGCACAAGGGTGGCATAGAAACTATGTCCTTGCAAGAGGAAGGGACTAAAAGCAGAGGAGGGTGATGTAAAGGAGAGCAATGTGGTGATGAGTATGATAAAAACGTAGCATGTGCACTGAAACACAATGTTTTGTAAAATTAATTGGTACTAGTTGAAATAGTTTTGAAAAGAGTATAATTTAATTTAAGCCATGACCTTTGGATGATCATGTTTTTTTTTTTAAGTGGAAGTTCATGAATTCTGATCAATGTCCTGCTGAGACAGGACTCAGTGCTAATGGGAAGCTGCACATGAGTAGTGGGAGGAAGTTTAAAAGAAATCTCTGCATTTCCCTGCCTTTGTTCGCTTTTGATGCAAAACTGTCCCAGAAAGGAACTTTTAAAGAAACAAAAAGCAAGAGAGAAAGGAAAGAAAGAGGGGAGGAAGGAATGAAGGGAGGAAGAAAGAGATAAAGGAAGAGATGAAGGAAGAAAGGCAGGCAGGCAGATAAAGAAAGACTGAATGAAAGAAAGAGAAAGAAAAAGAAGAAAAAGAAAGAGAAAGCAAAGGAAGGGAAAAAGAAAAGAAAGAAGGAAGGCTGAAAGAAAATATGTCTTTGTACTGCATAATCTTTTTTCTTTTTTTTTTTTTTTTTTTTGAATCAGGAATTGAACTCAGAGCCTCGTGCTTGTGTATCCCCGGCCCATACAATCTTTTACTTAGTGCCTCCTTCTTTAACTCCTTAATCCTGGACAATCAAAAAAACTTTTGGAAAGAGGAAAAGAGGAAAAGAAACTCTTCATCCTTTGAATTTAACCAAGAGTTTAATTTGTTATAAAGCAGAAAAGCCATTTAGTGTTTTCTTGGAATTCACTATTAGGGCTGTCATGAAAGAATTGTTTAGTAAAGGCAAAAATTAAAGCTACTGAAGTCCCCCATATTTGTTCATTCTTTCAGAGGGAAATTGTGTTAAAATTTTGGATGGAGTTTGACATGCATATAATTTCCTGATTATGAGTGTGTGACCATGAGGGGAGAACCCATCACTTTTCACAATAAATGGGGGGGGGTCTAATATTTAGATAGGTATATTACAAAAGTCTTTTGAAACTCTTGACAGTTTAAAAGTGTGAGACTGTATTTTTTTAATTTTATGTTGTTTATTTTTGAGACAGGGTCTCCCTATGATGTCCAGGCTTGCCTTGAACTTGCCATCCTCCTATTTCAGCATCCTGAGTAATTAAGATTACAGTCTTGTGCCGCCATGCTTGGTTTAGGGGTTGGGGATGTAGCTTAGTGGTAGTCCACCACCCGCCTAGTTCGTGCAGTACCTTGAGATATATCTCTGCATTGCAAAAGTGAAATATTGCCCCCAACTGAAACTTGAATGATTTCTGCTATTTTATAATCCCTACCATTGACTGATCAGTTTTATTTTCTTTTGACATTCAAATAATTTTCACAAAAGGCACTCAAGTGAAAACTAAACAAAATAAGAAATGATAATAAAAGGACAAAAGGGATATATGCTGAGCTTTACAAAAATGATAAGCATATTTCTTTTAAGTTTTAATGCAGTAAAGCATCTTTCCTCCTTTACTTACTGAGATACTAGCAGTTTAGGACTTCTGAATTATATTATGTTGGTAATTTCCTATCGCATTAGTGAGTTTCCATTTGGTTATACAAATTTCTTGAGAAAGTACCATTATTTCTATGGCTATGAGGCAAAGTATAATCTGATTATGTAGCTACTTTTATTATAACCGCAGCTAATGTGATAATGTATACCATATTATTATGAGATGTTTCAGAGTGTTTTCACTTTTGAAAAAGGACAGGCAAACTCACAGAAAGAACAACAGGAGAGAAAGAAAGATTGGAACAGATTAGCAAAGTACACCCCTGAAAAAGCATGTCAGTCTCGCAGTATAATGTGTGATACAATTTATTCTTCTGGGAAGAATGGAGAAAATAGCGGCTGTTCCCTTTGTCATAATTCAGGAAGACACACCATGTGCTTGAAATCAGAAATCACCTGCTTTTGAGTCGAGGACACCTGTCAAGAGGGTTGGCAATGGAGATTAGCTTATTAGACAGATTAGTTATTTCATTTAGACTCATGGTACCACTACACCATTCAAGTCCAGTACATCCATTAAGCACCTACAGAGTACTATTCTGGGTGGTGTGGAGACAACGGTGAAAAAAAAAAGCTTTCCATAAACAACTCGCGGCATTTATAATTATGACACAATGCAGTGGGAAAAAAATGTAAAGTAATAACCATAGTGCATTGTAATAAATATTATAAAAAGAGATACTGATAAGATTCTTTGAAGGTGAAATAGGAGTTTCAGGTAGGTGAGAAGCCCGGGGTATATAGAACAGAGAGAAAAGAGGTTGGGAGAAGGATGTGCAGAGGCACTGGGCATGACTGGCATGTACCCCACATTCTGTACTTCATTCCATAGGGGGCTGAAGGGGAGGGGAAGATGAGTCATTATTCAGTTTTGTATTTTGGGGCTTTGGAAAGATGATCTTGGAAACAATGCACAGGATCGATGAGAGCAGCTATCCTTGGGTCAGTGACAAAGGAACCTAGAAGACAGCACTGACAATGTATTGGAAAGTTGCACACTGGATTTGAGAAATAGTTTCATCACAGCAAGATATGTAGCAATATATGAATACCAAATATACACATCAGGCTTACTACATATAGGGGCAGTAATGGAAAAATGTGGTGTGTATTTGAATTAAAAAAAATTATTACAGTAAGACACATTGCCATTAACCCCTCTCAAAATACTCCTGTTTCCTTCAGACACACTTATCCCAATGTTCTTGCCGCTCTCTGAAGTTCTGGAAGTCCTCTTTTGTGTCTTTAGTCACAGTGATGTGGCTGCCTCAATGTTCTGAATCAATGTAAAACTTTACTTTTGTGTTCATTTTGATTTTGGAGAAAAGCCAGAAGTTGCACAGTGTCAGATCCAGTGAATAAAGTGGATGAGGACACACCATAATATTTTTACAAGCCTGCCTTTCTGTTGGATGGTACTCAGTGACAGCATTCACTGTCATCCTTTTCCTTCTTTCTTTCTTTCTTTTTTTCTTTCTTTCTTTCTTTCTTTCTTTCTTTCTTTCTTTCTTTCTTTCTTTCTTTCTTTCTTTCTTTTATCAGATCTCATAAAGACACTCATGAGAAAGGACCTCCAGTACTGCTGAAGAAAGTGACAAGAATGATGCGATGAATGTGCTCAAAGTGAGGGGAAGTATTTTTAGAGGGATTCATGGCAATATATCTTTTACTGCAATGCATTTTTAAAAAATTTTAAACATTCATAATAGTTTTCCACCCTTGTACATAAGCTAAAATCAGTTAAATATAGGGATTGATGGGGAAGTCAGATTCAAGGGAACTATGGAATTTCTAACTTGGATGACTGTTTTGCTGATTGGCTATGATAACTGATGAACATCTTGGCTAATGGGGTAGTTTTTGGTTAATTTTGAGGCTACTTCCAGGTCATCCAGGTGGAGGTTCCCAGAGATTTTTAAATATAGGTACTTGCAGCAAAGAAAACACCGGCATTGGTAGCAGTCAGAATTTGGAAAATGAATGAAATTACTCAGGGAGAGTGGAGGAAGAGATGCCACCCAAGGATAGAACTCTAGAGGAGTTCTGGAGGCATAAGGAATAGAACTAGTGAGCAGAGGGCAGAGAGGGTGGAAGAGACAAGGGGCAAAAAATAAAAATTGTAGTTTAGAGATGTGAGCTTTCGGATGGAAGGATCCAACTATGTCAGAGACTCCTGGGAAATTAAGAAAAATAAACACCAGGAAAATCTCTAGAGGACAAACTAGGAAGAGTCAGTGACTGGGTGCAAACCACATGTTCTTCCTAGAAGTCTGATAGAAAAAGGCAAGTTAGATGTGAAGAAGGGGTAAGGAAAGTTTCTAAGTGGTGAGACTTAGCTAGTATGTACTCTGAATGAACAAAATTGGGGAGAAGGCATAATACAAAGATCAGCCTTGGACTTAAGAAAGGATGGGTTTTGATGTGGATGGAGAGCCAAGAGGTATGAGATTAACTTCACACATGATTCATCTGTCAGACTAAATTATTCAACTCAATCCACTTGTACTTGAAAAGTTTGTATTTCTGTGGACACAGGCTGGTGCAACTCAGGCTAGTCATCCTATGAACATGTATTATTGCTCATAAGAAAGTCTAAGAGAGGTACAAGGCAAAACTCTATTGACACATTGACAATGTTAAAGCAACACTTTAAACTCAAATGCCGTACCATATACAATTTTTGATGACTGATTAGTATCATATTATTTTAGAGTACAAGAGAAGAAAGCAGACTAAAAGTTGAAATAACAGGTGTTTTATTCTATCTGACATTTAGTGAAAAGATGCAAATGCAAGAAGTACACTGATATGAGTTTTGACTCTTTTTTATTGATTGTATAGAATAATAGGATTCATTTTGGTGGATTTGTACATATGCAAAATATACATGGATTATTTTTAACACTGTACTACCCCTTTGTCCCACCCGTCCCTTTATTTTCACGTTGGTAGGAGCTCAAAAAGTTACCAGAATCTCTCATTTTTTTCATTCTTAGAGTATTTTAGTTAGTTTACATTTTGTACAGGGAAACAGTGATTATTCAAAAGTGATTTTTATTCTACCAAGAGAAGCTGTAGCTGGTCACAGGTATGAATTCGCTGGATACAAGATGTGGAGGAGTTTTCATGCTTGAACATGAATCTTTTTGTAAATATTATCCAATTCATTTAGAATTACTGCACCATTCTGACAGAAAGCTGTCATTGCACTCCTGTGGTACAGTGGACAATTTGCACTCGATAAAGAATTTTCTTTGGGAAATCACTGTGCCATGTCCCAGGAGACTGAAAGGCAAACCCTACTCTGTGTGGCTATTTTTACTCTCAGAACTACAATATCGTTGTAGTTAAATGTCTTATTTACATTTAAAAATTATGCCACCTGGATAGATAGTGGCAAACAAATATTTTGAAAAATCAATACTTGACTTACATTAGTTCTCATTTATAATGATTGACAACTGGAATATTTTACTCTACTAAAAGATGGTTTCCAGGTGTAAGAATAATGATTGGAGGGCCCTATGATCTATTGAAAGGACTATGGATTTTGGTTCCAAGCAGATATGTACATGAATAGGCAAAATTCTTACAATTTTAGTTTTCTAATTTGTACAACTGGCATAATAATAAGTATCTACATTGTCAGATTATTATATGGATTAGTGTTAATATATGTAAAATACTAAGCACATAGCAATAGGAGGGTATAAAAGTTAGTCATTATTTTTATTATGTTAACTCTTTTTGTTTTCTTCTTTTTTCAGTACCAGGAATTAAACTCAGGCCCTTGCGCTTGCCAGGCAGACACTGTGCCACTGATCTATATCTCAAGCCCTCATGTTCGCCCTTAATGGACCATTAGCAATCTTATAAATTTCATGCTTTATGAGGTAAAAAATATTTTCAGTCAATATATCAGGATTTGGAAACATTTGTTTCTGTAGAAATGAGCCTCAGCAAATACTTATTTGTAGACTATTTTCAGTTATGGTTTTGGATCTGTTGTGTGACACTGACAACTCATTCACCTGTCTGGATCTCAGAATTCTTACTTGTGCATGGCGTGTTTCCAAGCTAATCTTCAAGGGCACTTTCACATTAAAAGTGCTATTTCTATATTGCTTGTATTTAGTCCAAAGTTTCACTGAAGCTGATTTTTCTTCTTGAGTAGTTTCCCCCACCTGGCCTGCGTTATGTTATGTTATGTTATGTTGTGTTATGTTATGTTATGTTATGTTATGTTATGTTATGTTATGTTACGTTATGTTTGTAGTACTGGGGATTGAATCCAGGGTCTTCACAATGAATTGTACCACCCAATCCTTTTTAATTTTTTATTTTCAGACAGCATTTTGCTAAGTGTCTAAATTACCCAGGCTGGGCTTGAACTTTTGATATTGTTTCAGCTTCTCAGAGTGCTGAGATTACTGGTGTGCATTGCCACACTTAGTCCAACATTCTTTAAAATAGTGTCCACTAAAACAATTGGGTTTTGCTTTAACTCTGGTTAACTCATTTCTCAGCAAAAATCCTTTTTTTAAAAAAATTGTTTGCATAAGTTTGCAATGTTTATTAATTTACATTTGCTTTGGGGAATTGGAGCATATATATCTTGATCATATTCAATCCCTTATCCTCTTACTCTACTTCTCCTTTCTCCTTCCCCAACTCTTTGTTTCCTACTACTCTCTTTCTCATAGCAAAAGTTCTAGAGAGAATTTTCTGTATTTATTGTCTCTCCTTCCTGACTTTTCACCTGACTTCACACCCTGTCCACTAGGTACCTGTCCACACAATTTCACTGAAGATGTTCTTGTGGCTGATGGTCATTTCAATCCTGCCCAATCCTTTGGTCAGGTCTCAATCTTCATTTTACTTATATGATCCATTTACCTCACACAGTCCACTTAATGGTTCCTGACTCCTAGCATTAATTATTTCTTTCATCTTCCATGTACCACACTTGCCTCATGTTCTCTCAATTCTCTCTAGACAGAATCCCCAACTGGCTTTTTTCTTTCCCTAAATCAGTATGTCCAGTAGAAGCATAGCATGAGTCACACATGTGATTCTAAATTTCCTAGTATTTAAATTTCATTTTGAATAAGTAAAAAGAAACAGATGAAATTACTTTCCATATTAAATAAAAAAGGAACAGATGAAATTAATTTTAATAATATATTTAAATTAATCCAATGTATCAAAATATTATAATTTCAATACATAACCAATCTAAACAACTGGAGTATTCAGATACTCTTTAAAAACATATTCATGGTCCTCAAAATCCTGAAGGTGTTTTACACTAACAGAGCACATCAATTTGGATAAGAATATTTCAATAGCTCAAAGGTCACCTATAGACACATAGTGATCATTGTATGCCTATTTGTGTCAGATCATTGTGCTGTAGGTGCTGGGACATAAAATAATGAACAAAATAGTTATAAATCCCCACTAGTGAAGTCTATTTTCTTGAAAAGGGGAAGGCCCAGACAATAACCTCGATAACCGAATTAGTTATATAACACAGTAGAAGGTGATGAGTGTCATGGTAGGGACAGAGAGGATATGGTGGAAAAGTGACGTGAAGAGGTGCAAAGAGGGAGTGCAAAAGTCCACAAAGTCCCTCCTTTTTTTGGACTTTTGGAAGAATTTTAGTGTTTGCTAAGTGACGACAGGGGAGCTTTGTGCAAGCAAAAGATGTGATTTAAGTCGGGCTGTACAGACCACTTTGGCTGCTCTTTTGAGACTACCTAACAGACAGAGAAAAAAAATGAAACTCAGTAGGAGACTGCCGCGGTAATATGGGCTGGGATGATGGTGGCTTTTACCTGTTACCAGGGGAGTGGGGAGAAGTCATTTCAGATTCTAAAAGAAGTTCAGGTTGTAGAGGAATCACCTACATCCATCACATTTGCCCACGAGGGCAATCATTTGCCACCTATAGTTATTTAAGTTTAAATTAGTTAAAATTCAGTTACTCACTTATACCAGCCCAGCCCTACTTCAAATACTCCATATTCACAAGTAATCAATTAGTGGCTTCCGCATTGGACACCAAAGATATACAACATTTCTGTGCTTGCAGAATGTTCTGCTAGACAACACTGATACAGATGCAGTTTAAAGTTCTGTTCTCCTGCTCTCAAGCCAACTGCCTGATGATGTCTCCATTTCCTGATTTGATTATTACTATGTGCAATGGGCATTTTCGTACCTAAGTGGTTACTGATTCCAGTTTTCAGGTTGATGGGTCCCATTCACCAATCTCCTTTGCTTTCATTTTCCCCATTGTAGTAACTGTAATGACTATTAATACCATTGTATAAACTGGAGGGTCATTCCTGATGCCCAGTTTTCTCTACCCATCCACCACGTCACTTTCCAGCATATTGCCAGGTTGATTTGCTTCCGCTTCCAAGACATATCCTGACTATGAAATCAGGGCATTTTCATTTCTGTCTTTCTGAAAAAAAGTTATTGGCACCTCTCAGACATCCCAAGGACCAGAGATACCTGGGTTTTATTCCATGCATACAGGTGGAGGGTGGCATTGTAAAAGATTTCCAAGTCATTCCAATGTGTAGCCAGGGCAGGGAACCACTTCTTACCTCCCTCCCCTTTTGTCTGGTCTCCATACAGAGTGACCTTGCTAAATCATGAGTCCGATCATGTCTTTCCCTTGCTTGAAATGTTCTCATGATCTCTCATTGCTCAGACAAGACATGGAAGCTCCTGACCTCACAGAGCTTGTTTCTCCAGCCTGCTAGTCCATCATTATCTCTACCTCAGGGGTCCTATCCTTCCCATGTTAAGCAGCTCTCGTCTCTTTTCCCAGCACTTTCTCCAATCAGCACTCCTTTTATTCTTTTCTTTTTTCTTTTTTTTTTTTTTTTTTGGTACCCAGAATCAAATTCACAACCTCGCGCTTGCCAGGCAGGTGCTTACAACACTGAACTAAATCCCTGGCCCTATTTTTTGAGACAAGATCTCACTGTGCAGTTCAGGCTGGCTTTGAATTCACTTTGTAGCCCAGGCTGGTCTTGAACTCACAATGATCCTCCTGCCTCAGCCACCCGAGTGCTGGGATTAAAGGCATGTTCCACCATGCCCGGCTCACCCTTCCTTTTCTTTATGGAATGTATTACTCTCTACAGTGACCAAGTTTAATATTTTTTTTTCTGATTTATTGTACCCTTCTTGACTAGAAGATAAATTCCATGAGAGCCACGCCATGACTGTCATGTCAGCTGATTATCTGTAGCAACTAATACATTCGACTGTCACTTCATTTGTTGCATCTATTATATTTTTAAAGGAAATTTTTAGTCTTCAGAGAAAAGGCAATGACAACAATGCTGATGATGATACATTACGGAGTGTCTACTACATGCGAGGCACTGAGTTTATTCAGTCATGACCGCAGCCTTTTGAATGGGCACGATACACCCATTTCACGGATTGAAACCCTGGAATTTAGAAAAGCTGAGTACTGTAATTCATTCTGAGTCACCAATTTTGTGAAGTGTGAGAAGCCAGAATTGGAACCTGGGTTTTTTGAGGGGTCATGTTCCAATTCTTAAAAAAGATAAAACAAAGATTGGAGCCATTCAATAAATGCTTATGAAATAAATAGATTAAATGACAACTCATTCATTTCGGAGACTTTCCAACACTGATATTTAGTATACAGCTAAGACAAAGGAATAAAGCTCATCTTTTTTTCCCTTCGATTCCCTCTGCATCACTCTTGCACTCTTTTGCCCCTGTGGAGGACTCTGGTGCCGGACATTCCTCTTTTCGCCAATTATTTGTGCAACACGCAGTGAATTCCATCTCCTAGCAGCTACCAGGGTTACTTGTAGCCTCAATGATCTTCCTTTGAGAAGGAAAAAAATCCCTGAACTTTGTAATACAGTCCAGCGATGCATGAGAGGCCTTTGTCAAATCAAGGGAAGGCAAAAAGAAAATAAAAATACCCCTCTCCTCTGGAATGTCTCCTAGGACTAGGGGAATATGCTAATTCTCACAAAGGGGAAATAACTTTAAAACCCAAGCACCTTTGGATTACACAAGAGATGTTATCAAAATGAGAAGTGCTGGAAGAAAATCATTACTATATTATTTGGGCCTAGCAGCATCTTATTTCCGCTACCCCTTTCTCCTGGCTTCTGACATCCTAGATAGATCTCTATCTCCCTGGAATGATTTTCCTATGACACACTATAGACTTGCCTTCAGCTGCGAGCATGAAGAGGTGGGAAAGATACACGGGTTTTCTTGATTTCCACACAATGAGCTAACAGGAGGATTTTTTTTTTCCTCCCTCTTTTTTACGAAGTTTCGTGGCTGGGTATTTTTATTTTTTAATTACTTTAAGATTAATGTGCTTAAGTGTGCTTTTTCATTATTAGCTTTGACTAGACGGGCTATATCTGGACACTCACGGAGACCAACGTAAAAAAAAAAAAAAACTGGGTTAGCACGCTTATTAAAGATGACTTTCTCCTTCGGAGCGCACACAGCGCACACTCACACACACGCACGCACTCTCCGCGCACACCCACGACGCCCTGCGCCCTGCAGCGTGGCCCGCTGCTCTCTGCGGCTTTGACAGGGCTTGGCAAGAGGAGCTGGCCTTAGGAAGGTGCTCTGGGAAAAGGCAGAGACCTCGGGACGCGCTGGCTGTCACCAAGGACGCGCAGCTCCACGTCCCGGCCTCCCCCGCCCGGGGCGAGGAAGTGGCGCGCACGGAGGCTCCGGGGACGCCGTGCACAGTTCTGCATTCTTTCCCCGCACGGTGCCGGCCCTGCGCGGCGCCCCTGCCTCCGCGCCCGGCCCGAGGCCCAGATGGCAGAGCAGCCCCAAGCGGGGATATTTTCTCAGGCTTTCAAAAAGAGCACTTTCTTTCCTGCCTAATATTTAGCTCCTTCAAATGCAAATGGAGAGGTTGCGCTCCAAGGTTAGCATAACAATTATGGGAAAAGCTTTAAATCTGATGCGTTTGTTTACACGATGAAAGGCGGGCAGGATCCTAAAGCTCCGAGGCCCGGGCTTTTCAGCAACTATTTTCTAACTAGTGAACTGCGAGTCAATTTTAGATCACAAAGAAAACCAATTTATATCGCGGTGGAGGCTAATTTTGAAGGGAGTTCCACATGATTTTGAATCTTTTTTTTAAAAATGACCTCTGCTGAATTAGTGATTTCTCTCTTTTCCCCCGCTTTTCGTGACGAAGTTTGGCGTGAGCTAATTGGTGTGAGTGATCTGCAAGAAGGTCTTTATTACCCAGGACAATGGGAACCGAGGATGGGGCCAGCGCGGGCAAAGACTTCTCTAGAGACTTGTTGGGGTTTTGGCAAAAACTATAAAAATATTTTAGTATGCCTGTTAGAGAAGATGATTTTATTTTCTGCTCAGCTTAGTGGCTTTTTAAAAAATTTATTAAAAAAAAAACCACAAACATTAATTTACAGGCTTGGACAGTGAGAACTGGGCCAGACTCATTTGAGCTGTATCAGATCCGCCTGGAGACAGACCTCCTTGCGGGTCTGCCCCAGTGCAAGGAGGAGAATCAGGCCGCCTTGCAGCCCTCCCTTCCCTTCTGTGACTTTCTGGAAGACTTTCTTTTCCTGGGTCTGTCTTCCACCTCTTGCACACAAGCCAGAGCTCTTATGAGACGCCTTGAGGGTTCAGACCCAGGAGGGGAATGGAAACCCTTGGGAGCTTATTAAGTCTGTTGGCTTCATCGACAATCTATTAGAAAATATTTTGTTGAACACAACAATCTGCAATGCCTGCAACTCTGGAGGTTTGTGAGTGTCTAGTATTTGACAATATTTTCTCATGTGGAGGTGTGTTTATTAACTGAGATCTATGTCATTCTCAGTGTTGAGATTCAGCTACAAGCCCCCCTGCTTTTTTTTTTTTTTTTTTTGCCTTGCAGTATTTGAGTTGAAATGGCCATGACCATGGTCAGGTAAGCGTGTGGGCTCTGTTATCTGGCAGGTAGTAAGCAGTGATTCTCACCTTAGTGTGCAGCAGAATCACTTGAGGTTCTCGTGAAAGCACCACTTGCCTGACTTCACCCTCAAAGTGCCCTGCGCTGGAAACTGAGAATTTCCATTTGCTACAAGTTACCAGAGGGATGCTGATAGCCTCTTTCCCCAGACCACACATGGGGAAGCACTAGCCTAAAAGAATCAGAGAAATGCATAACTTATGATTTTGAGAGAATCTAGTGTGATAAAAGAGCTTTCTTATTTTGCAGAATATCTTGGGGAAAAAATAGCTGTGGATCGGACCATCCGTGCTGGGAATTAAGAATGAGACACTTCTTAAATTTAAATATTTTACTACCATAGATTTTGAAGATTGGTGTCTTGACCTACTTAGGAACTCAAAACAAGTACAGTCTTCCTGAATAATAGATAAGTATTTGAAAAAATATTTGTTGTCCTTGGTAAGCAAATGAACAGGTTTTCAGGAAATGGTTGCGTAGTAATGCAGTGTATTTATTTAACTGATATTCAGATATGTTGGAATCTACAGCAGACACTGAATTTCCCCCTTGGCTGTCATAGTAATCATGTCCTTTTATCAGTTTTCCTATGCTTTGGTCTTTGCCAGAGTTTTCTCTTTCTCTGAAATCCTTGGCAATCTGCTTTTAATTCATTATTATGACACCTCTTCAAACCCAGTTTCTTCAATAAGCCTTTAGAATGGAAAGGTAGAGATTTCCATGTGAGACTTTGAACATCCTAAGGTGAAATCTTTAAACTTCATCTACTTACCATGATCAAATATACTATCTCTTTTAGTGTCTCTATTTGATCTTAGTGTTTTCATATGTATATGTCTCATTTTGTTTTAAATTGAATATCTTAAAAGGGAGAGACATCTTCCATTCTGACTTTTTATAGTCTAGAGTGACCTAGAGTCTTTAGAGTCTAGAGTGACCTAGCAGAGTCACACAGAAATGCATTTTATATCCCAATAAACCCATCATAAGTTGAAAGCAGACTTCTGGACATCTTATCTTTGCAGTGCGGTACACCATAGAGTGTTGGTTTGTCACCTGCATGATTGTGTGGCTGGCTGGGGGCCGTGGCTCATTGCTATCTCCACCCACTAGTGAGAGAGAAAGTCAGGATGTATCACCCACATGCAAAGAGGACACGAGTAAAATTCAATCTATGCTTTTTGTTAAATGCGAAATGTGTATCACTTTTGCACTATTACAAAGTCAAAAAACCTTGAGTCAAGCCATCATAAATTGGGGACCATCCATACACATATAAAAAGCAAATGCCTAAGATGATGATACGTCATTCAATGGCTTGGCATCAAGTTAGTTTCTGTTTATGTGGTACTAAATGTATGGATGGAAACACCTCTTGATATAGCCTCACTTGCGTTTGCCGCTTGACCATGGACATAGAGCAGGCTACCTGAGAGACAAGGAGGGAAAAAAGATAGGAGAAATTCTCCTCATCATATTTTTATGTGCATTCAGGAAATATGTAACTGAGTAAATCATTTTGTAAAATAAATCAATGCTTACAATTTATCTTTGGTTTAATGGATATTATAATATACTAGGCAACAGTGACTAGGGGACAAGGGAACCTCGTCAGTAACTAGCTTTGTGGTTTGAGAATTGAGGATAGAGGATAATGCTGTCGAAATAGACATTAAATCATTCCACCTTTCTCTCATCAACAGCAACAGCAGTGAACGAACCTGATGTTTTTTTTTTTTGGTAGCATGTCTTGCATCTGTTTTGTTTACTTAAAATCACATTATACACACACGTGTCATAGGGTCAGCATTGATTTAAACAGGTGCTTCTATTATGATACTATTGTCAACACCCATTAAAATTATTGTGATCTTTGTATATGTGCTATGGTCTCATCTGATTCATGGGAAATGCTTTGTTGATTGTTTTTTATTGTAAAGAAGTCATTTTCTTTGAGCAACTGCTATTTCTACCTGAACATCCGCATCATTGAGAAGACATTTAATTTAGTGAAGGCAGATCTTCTTTGCCCTTGCCGTTATCCTATGTCACAGCTGACTGCTTTAGTGCCAATAAAATGTTAAGGGCTCTGGTTTTACTGGGCAAAGCACTGAGTGGCAAAGTCATTGCTATTAAATATTAACACCATTTACTAAGAACATAATTAGAAATAAAATAAACTAGCATATAAAATTTGTATCTTAATCATCCTCTGATCTCATTCAGGGTTGAAAAATGGATTTCTTGATCCTAAATATAGGGATAGGAGTTCAAATTTTAAGGGCATTAACCTACCACCACAGAGAGGCATAGGTGCTTCCACAGATATTTTGAGAAACCTGAATCTTTTAAGGGTCAAATGAAAAATATGTCAATAAATGTGTGTGTGTGCGTGTGTGTGTGTGTGTATGTGTGTGTGAGTGCATGTGTTGTGGCATGGGGACAAGAAGGGGATATCAGGTAGGAGAATTGAAAATGACAGGATAAGTAGGGCTCTACTGTGTTTTCTAGTTCTGAAATAATACCACAGTCTGAATTCAATAGGTCAGTTATGTATCCATACATAGTGTAGAGGGCAGATATCCAGAAATAACAGATTGTATTCTCTAGAGGGATGGCGAGAATTAACCGAAGCAGTGGACTCTAGAACAGTAGGCTTCAATTCATTTATTTTGTCTACCTGTTTAATTTACTTATTTACCTGATGGTGGACATTTGAGTCATTTTCACTTATTTTTGCTATTATAAAAAATACTGCTTATGATCACCATTATATTTGTTTCTCAATACATAGTTGCCAGACTATCTCTAGGATATCTTCTTTTGATGTTTTATTAGTACACATTCTATCTACTTGATAATTTTTATTAACAAAATGGTAACTTTTAAACTGATTTCACATGTTTGCACAGTGGTGAGTTGGCGTGTATGTCTTCAGCTCTGCCAGGTAACACCAAATGACTTTTCTAAAGGGTGTACTTTGCTCTCAGTGTGTGTGGGTTCCTCTGTGTGTGCCCAACCCACTGTTGTCAGAAGTTTCTCAAGTTTGGTAAAATTCAGCCTCATTTTAGATTTTCTTCTTGATTATTAATTGACTTTTTAATGTTTATTAGCCATTCATATAGTTTGCTACTCCTTTGTCGAGTTATTTTATTTTTTTATTTTGTGTAATAGTCTCATACGAGTGATTAGATACATTGCAAACAAACAATCTTTGCACTGTAGTTTGGATTTTCATCTTTTTAAGATATCTTTTGATAAACAGAAGACCTTCATTTTAAATGACATTGATCGCTTTGCGGTTTTATTTTTCTGCTATTAAATCTGTGATATCAAAAAACCCTTACTGTGCTCTTTTCTGAAAGGATTAGGCCCTTTACCTATCTGAAACTGTTGTTTATGTAAGATGTGAGGACAAGACCCATTTACTTCTTTTTATCTGCAGTGGTGGCTGGCCATGTCATCATGGTGTGACGCCTGCTTCCTATCAGTGAGTGATGCCATTCATATCATTAGGTTTGCAGGTACACTTGGATCTATTCCATGTCCTGAGTTGTGTTCTACTCATTTTACTTGACTGTATATGATCTGACTCTGTACAGTCTTCATTAAAAATGGCTGTTTCATCTTTTAAAATATTGTCCATTTAAATCTGTTTTGATTAATGAGATAGTTGGATTTATTTCAAATATTACTGTACATCCTTTATTTCACTTTTATTCTGGTACTTCTTTTTAGTTTTAGTGCTTGCTGTTGTTTTTTCCTTAATAGTCTTAAATTAATTTCTCTAATACAACAGTGGGATTTGGGAATATTTTCACATGAATTACTTTAATGCAGTGTTTACTCATCATTGTTTTCCAGTGACTTTAAAAAAGATCTCACCAAACAGAGCTTATTTTATAATGCAAGGTTTTGACATTTTAAAAAGTTAACCCATGTTACTACTTTCTTTTCTTAAATTTCTCATCCCTCTGTCTCATTTTACTTTTTGCTCATTTATATTTTTTCCAAATTAAATCCTATCAGTAACTTATAGTGACCTTCTATGAATTGTATGTTTTTATGTATGTATGTATATATACATGTATGAATTGTATAAATTGTTTGACATTTTCATTTTATCCTCTGTTCTTAAATTATAAATTTACTGAGTATAGACTTATAGTTTGACACTTATTTTTCTTTAACAGTGTTTAATATCATTGTTTTCTGGCTTCTATGATAAAAAGTCAGCATTTAAAAAAACTGTATTTTCCTGTAAACCTGAGGTTTCTTTTAAGATCTCTGCATATTTTTGCAATATGTCCAGTGATGGATTTCTATCTGTTTATTCTACTTTGGGTATTATTAGGAATCTGAAATTCTGCATTCATTCTTAATTTTGACACAGATCGTAGCCAATATTTATTTTAAACAATGTCCCTCCCCTATTCTTTTTTTAAAATCTCTTTCTCATGTATCAATACATAAATATTAGATAATCTCTTTGTATCATCTATTCCTTTTACTGTTCACTTGGTATTTTCTTTCTTTTATGCTTCTGGATTTCATTCTGTGTATATTCTTCACATCTACATTTCAGTCCATTGATCATTGTCTTCAGCCTTGTCTTTCCAGATGTTTGACTAGTTTATTAAATTTTAATTTTATGGATTATATATTTCTATAAGATTTTTATGGTTATTTTGATAGTATCTTGTTCTTTTGAAATAATTTCCCTGCTCTCTTTTTATATACACATTTTAAATATATTTAATTTACTTTCTATACTGTATCTGATAATTCCAATATCTACAACTTTTGTGGGCCTGATTTGTTTTTTGTTGTCTCTCCCAGCTCTAATTAATAGTTGACTTAATGTTTATTTTCTTTGTAATTGTGTGAATTTAACTTTTGATTGTAGGTGCTATTTTAAGTTTGGGTTGAAATTTCTCAATGGAGATTTATTTTTGTTTTTGCCAGGTTCTTGGAGTCAATGGTCAATTAACGCTTGTATCAAAAATAATTTTAAGGTGGGCATGTAGCTATACTCTTAGCTATGTGGGAGGCCAGATTACAAGTTTCAGGCCAGAATGGGCAATTTAGCGAGGCAGTTTTTAAGATCATACAAGCAGTACAAATTCTAACCCACTGCTCCATGAGTACTGTTTTATGGAAGCTCAGTGGAGAATTTTCCCCGATTCATTCTTTCTTACTTGTTCATGAAAAAGGCCAATACAGATTCTCTTCTGAGGTCAATCACCCTCCCTGAGAACATAGACCATTAAAACTGAAGCTCTCTAACATCAAGGATCGGCAGATAGTCCCAAGACCACTTTTTGGAAATATCTGTCAAATACATGCTAGAAACACAGTTGCATGTTTAACTATTAAACTGCATATTAATTCTTTTCTACCTGAAATATTTTTCTTACTTGGTTCTACCCTACTCTTATACAGTGATTGGAGGAGAGGCAAAGAAAAAGTCATAAAGTGAAAAAGCCAATATTAAGACTGATATTTGCTGTTATAAGGATCAGAGAAATTTACTAACTCTCTGTTACCAGATTATACAAGCATACTTATAAGTGCAAAAATGTTTCATAATAATATGAAGATTTAGAAAACTGCATTTTATAAATACATTATTATTGCTTTCATTGAGAAAAATAAAGAAATGTGACATGGTTTTCAGTATTATATAAGTGTTCTCAACAATCTCAAATATAGTTGAAAAGAACTAAACTTTTAAAATTTGCTAACTTGGCTAGAGTAAACCAAGTCTATGTTTTAACACCTTTTTTTTTTTTTTTCTTTTTTTGTACTGGGGATCGAATTCACAGCCTCATGCCTGCCAGGAAGGCACTTAGGCCACTGAGCTAAATCCCTGGCCCTATGTTTTAATTCTGAAAAAAAAATTTTTGTCTTGAGTGTTTGTTGACCTGAGTTCACTCATGATAGCTTAGGGTTCATATATTTAATGCTCAGAGAGAAAGGATGAAAAATCACTCAGCCTGGTAAACCTGAATGTCTTGCTTCTTTAAAACTGATACTGATACTGTTTACTAAGTACAGTGGGTATCTTTACACTTGTTTTTAAGCATCTCAAAATATTTATGTTTATTGTGAGAGAGAACGTTGCCTATAAAAGACAAAGTGCTTTGACATTAAAGGAAATCAGCTTTCATTCTAGGAAAATGGTGTGTATATCTGATTTCCTTGTAAACAATTTCAGATTACTGAATATATTTATAATAGGTGGTGATTTTTAATCTTTGAGGATAATAACCTTACGTTTCTTATTAGTTGGTTTTAATAGACCATTCAGATAATGTTTTAGCTAATAGTTTTGTTGTTTTTAGTGGGGAGGAAACAACTTCTTGCTATTATTCAAGAAAAGTATATTGTTTCTTAATGATCTGCTATCAGTGAATTTGTTGTCTGCCATTTGGCTTTCATAAGATTAATTTGTTTTTTATAGGATTGATCATAAAGTTCAAGTTTGGTTGTATAGCAATCATTTGCTGCTTTGTTCTTGCCATCTTTTAGAATGACCATATTTTTTAGCCCTTACTGGCTTGATAAACATACTAGTTAGTCTTACGACAAAATGTTTACATTTTTTTTGGAAAGGTAAAATTATAGTACATTATTTCATGGGTTGAATTTAGTAGCTCACTTTTGTTCATTACATCTTTACCACTAGAAATATCTTTGCCCATCTGTTAGAGAATAGTCTAGGGTTGGGACTGACAGGATTGAGGATCACTGCATTTCATCTGGGGAGGGGTTGCTGGGTCTCAGTTGTTTCGAATAAAGTGTAGTTAAGAATTCAGTTTCACTTGTGTTGATAACAATACATATTATCCAGTACAATTTTGATAACTTGAGGGGCTGATAAAATGTACGGGTTTTTCTTAAATCTAAAATTTTGTGTATCACTTTTGTGAAGTTTTAAAATAGAACATAGTAGAATATTTTTCTTCAAAGCAAAAACAAATGCATCGAAAGTACTGTGGCTTCAAAAACTTAGTATTTAACCAACTGGGTTCCCCAATTCTTTCATTTTTCCACAATGCAAATGTCTGAATATTATGGTGGTGTATGGAACAAAGTTATCACAAAACAGAACATAGTGCAACGCAGCTCAGAATCCCTCAGAAATAAAGCCATACTCATGGTGGAAAGGGACAAAGTGAGCTTAACTAAAACATGGACTCGTGAACAGAAATAAAATTCAGAATGAAAAACTCATGGTCATATTTCTTGATTGCAGCATGTGGGAGTGAAGAAGGCAGAAACGATCTCCTGGGCATGCTGCACCTTAAATTTGCTGTGCTAACTACAATATTACTAACCTTTAAAAACCTCTTAAATTTAAGACTAGTCCTTTTGGTATTTGATGTTTCCAGGTTTCTCCTTTCTTACTTCATTGTTTTTGGGACTGGCTACACTTCAGTCACTATACTTACATTATCTGTTGTAGTCAGGGGTTGCAAGGAGAACAATTACATACAGGACACAGAATTTATAATATTATTTTATGATGGTCACCCAGAGTTAAATACAAGAAAGTGCAGGAAATCTGTCCACAGTAAAGACCTAGAGAATCGAGCTGAGGGCCTAGATCCCACAGTAATGTACTGTATGAGTCCAGCTGAAGATCTAGAGCCCATGACAGTGTATCCCAAGAGTCCAACTGGAGGCCTAGAGCCCACGACATTGACTCATGCAAATCTATTTCATGAATCTGTGTTGGGAAGGCCCCAAGGTCAGTGGTGGAAGCTAGAAAGTCTATGCCAGTGGAGTGAAGGATCTGTGCCAGTAGGTTGAGTGTTCTACACGGGAGCCCAGAAGTGATGCTCAAAATAAGAACCAGAGCTTCCCTGAAAGGTACCACAGCCATCCTCAGCAACAATGAGGTCCCAATCTCCTCTGACTATGAGAACAGTTAAGTACGTGTCAGGAAGCCAGCGTGACAAGCTTCTTTTGGAGATTAAACAGCACACATCTTCTCCTCCAGAGCCAGGAAGCAATGATCAACACAAGGACCAATGTTCCCCCAAAACGAACCATAGCTACTCTCAGCAACAAGGTCCTGAACTTCTCCGATGATAATAGCTGAATTCCTATTGGGGAAGCAAGTCATGACAAGCTCCTCCAGGAGAACCAACAGCTCCAAATAACAACATTTAGGAGAACCCACAACACCACACTCTTCTTCTCCATGTCTCTTTTTATGCTGGCAACTTTCCTCACGTGGGCCATCTACACTCAGCACCACGGGGATTTAATTCAGCTGGTGTTGAGTTGACCACCAGGTTTTAATCTGTAACATTACCTTAATGTTATGAAATCAGCATTCATATCTGCATTTTTGAAAATTACTTTAGATAAGTATGATAACTGTGAACACTGACACATCTGTTAATATCACCTAAAATCTCTCCCTTGTGTTTGTAGCCAAGTTCATATTAGAAGGGCAATCAATAAAAGATATTGCATCTCCTAGTTAACTATTGATCTAACCTCCACACTGTGGAAGCAAGAACATATTGCCAAAGATATGAAATATACAGTAGTAAATAATCTACAGAACAAGAAATAAATTGAATTTTTGATTAATTCTGATGCCTACATAGATACAGGTAAGCAAATACACAGTTGTGATTTTGAAAGCCTGCAAATCAAATGCTTTATCAATGATTACGGAGGTATCTATTGACTAGATCTAGTTTATTTATATGAAAGTTTATTGTCTCCTGACAATTTTCTAATAGAAACAAGAAAGCCCTTCAGGAAACATGGTTGGCCCCTTCATATAAAGCCTCATACACCTAGAAACCTCGTGAAGAAAAATGCCCATTGTGAGTACAGCTTCTCACAGAAGTTATGAGAACCACATTCCTAGAAAAATGTTAATTCATATTTGAATAGTTTTCAATTTTCTTTTTACTATATGCGACTGAAACTTGTCAGCATTTCAAAGGAAAGAAGCCACTCACTAATTAATCCTGGGAGTGGTAAGCAACTGTGTATGTGTGTTGTGTGCATGTGCGCGTGTGTGTGTGTGTAGGGGGAGAAATAAATTCAGAAAGAGTAAACTTTTTCTTTAATTCCCATGTTCCCATGTTGTCTTTTCTTAATTTAGTTTTCTTTGTGATTAATTTTCTTAGATACACTGATGAATTTTGATTTTTTCCCTACAATCTCATGTTTGTTATTTGATTTTGCACAGTGTGGCAGTGCACTCATGTTGTCTCATCTTGGTTACAGGTTTATTGGACCATTGAAGAATTGAGTGTCTCTTCTTTGAAACTTTTCCACAGACTTTGTAAATTGTTATAGCACCTTTGTAACTAAAATAGCTTATGACCTCAGTAAATTCTAAATCTAGGAGCTCTTTACCATTGCATATGCACAGGATATGAGAATCTTGATGGCCTTTAAGGTGGGTCAGTGATTTTGACTTATGAGAAATTCAGAAGATGCAATGAGGGTTTCTCTCAGACTAATCTGTTTAAAAGAGGAAAGGTTCCCAGCCAGACCAACAAACATTTTGACAAGACAAAACAAAACAAAACAAAATGCAAAGAGGTTACCTAAGTGATATTGGGAAAGTGAAACAGAACTTTCATGCATTGTTTGTGAGATGGAAACTTCAGTAAATTTTTGCCATTGTCAAGTAAAGAAAACACACACACACACACACACACACACGTATCTCTATGGCCCCATAATTCCACTTTTCTGTGTATGTCACCCATAAATACCCGCTGACATATATATCTGACACTTTTTGAAAAGCATTGCAATAGATCAAAATGTATGTATGGGTATACACTGAAAGTGACCCCAAGCTGGGTATGATGGAATGTCTATAACCCCAGCTACTTGCAAGGTTGAGGCAGGAGGACTATTTGAGCCTAGAAGTTCAAGACTATTCTAGGACACAGCAGAACTTCATGTCAAAACAAAACAAAGCAATGAGCCCAAATATCCAACAGCAATCAAATGAATAAATTATGTGATATACTTATGCAATTTGTAATATACTCATGCAGTGGGACAGTATGTAACAATACAAATGATTAAGCTACACATATACTAAAGAATGTGGATAAGCCTTAAAAATGTTATATAAAGCAAAAGAAACCAGACACAATAAATATATATTCTTTATGAATTGAAGCCCATCAATAAAAGAGACATAATTCAACCATATTTAGAAGCATACAGTTATATAATAAAACCTCAATGAAATTTAAATAAGCATAATGCATTACAGGAATTCTGGTTATAGCCACAGGAAGAAAGCATTTCTACCCAAGAAGTGGCAGGTCTAGGATTATTTGTGGTATGTCTTGCTGTAAGTGCGGATCACATTGCTACTCATGTCAATAGTTCATTAAGGTGTACATTTTGATGCATTTTTTCTCTATGCATTACAATTGATAATTTAAAATAAAGCGTTTTAAATATTAATAAATATAATATTAGTAATAAATAATAAACTATTTCAAGAAAGGAAATTAAGACGCAATTACAGGTGTTGATGTAAAGAAAGTTTCAGGGTCAGACTCAAATTTTCAAAAGCAAGGACAGCTTCTGCTAATTGCATCTTTCTCTTCCCTCATCCTGCTGTGCCTTGTTATTATGGCACATGCAGCAAGCTGTGGCCTGCTGAGAAGCCCCTGTGAGGGATTCAGGGGAGGAAATCAGGTTGGAAAGTAAGCCTTACATCTGAATTCCATTACCTGGGTGAGGGCAAGGTGGACATTTCATGTTACTATAGCATAGTTTGTGTGTGTGTGTGTACTGATATATTAATTCACTCTGTGTAATGAGGGAAGTGCTGGAATTCAGCACCAGTCAAGTACCTAGTGTGCCCTTCAACCCCTGACCATCATGAATAGAAAATGTTGGTAGTAATAGATAGATGGAAATGAAAAACCCCTTCATCTTGGCATGTGAGCGATTTGCAATCACATTTGGATTCTCAAAGTGCTGCTTGATTGGAGATTAACGTGTGGGTGGATTGACCTTTCTTGTAAGAGCTGTTGTTTTTGCACTAAATGTGTGAAAAACAAACTTCAAATAGCTGCCCTATTGCACTTCTCTTGTGATTCATATTATCACCCTTTTAGATATCTCAGCAATAATGGCGCTTATTATACACACCGGAGGGCCCCAATTACCTTTTCTCTAAATATATTTTATTTTTTCTTTCTTTGGGTGGAATTTTCTAATAGAAAGGTTAGTTTCTTCACATTTTTCATACTGTCAACATATAGTTACTTGATTGACTTGTGTTTGAGTTCCAAGAACGTCTGCTTTAGAAAATAGGAGAAGCTTGATAGTATTTTTACATTGGTTGTTCGTTAATTCCTAGGGGAAAAAGCACCATATTTTATTTTTCTCAGCTTTAAAACTTATTAGTTATACATTTCCTAAATATAGATCTTTTCCCAGTAGTATTTTTTAGATAAAAAAATTAGTTTTTGCCTACGTGTTGCCTTATACCTATGTGACAATTTTTCTTGCAGTAACTGTCAAATTGCAACAGATTTGATTTCTTAGCAAGTTCTAACATTGCCTTAATTAAAAAATAATACAAGTGATCAAAATGGCCCTACACTGTAAGACTCTCAAATAAAAATAATTACCTATAAAGTATTATTCATTCTATAGTGTACCTTTAGTGTGACTGCCTTTATGTCAAGTTGTTTTGAGTTAGAGTACAGAGGTTCTTGTTGATGTAAATGAGCTTACCAAATCAAGGGCAAGTAATTTTACTGTTTATATTCCTGAGCTCCTCTATATTTTATGTAGACTAGGATGCAAGTAATTTTTTTTCCATGATGTATTGTCTATCTGGTACTATTTATAAACTTTATGTGTACAGATGCTTTGAACTTACTTTAAATATTTGGAAGATTTATCAGATATTTAGAGAATATCAGATAGTTCTTACTAATAGTAATAAAAGTCAATGTAAAAATCAAACACATATAGGAAATATTTTACTAGATCGAATCAACTGATAAGGGATGCTGTATCCCTCAGAGTAAGTTTAAATATTTTGGTGTTGAATGGCATCTTTTTCTGTCTCATAGTAGTGTTAAGACATTAAAAGACTATCTTTTTAATTCTGGGGCCCAAGGTTTTTAAGTGGCATTTGTGAAGGAAGATTTCCTGTTTTAATGTTTTATCTCTATTATTCATATCATTTGAAAAGCATCCTACAATGTCATTTATTCAATAGCTACATACTGAGTTTTTCAAGGAGAACTTTTATCCTTGAAAATCACTTGGTTTTGTCTTATTTTCCTATGGCTGACCTATAAAGACAATGTTCCCTTAGTTAGTTCCCTTTCTTTTTATAAGCCACTTGGAATGAGACTTAGTGAATCACCTTACATTGAAAGTAGCCCCTACTCCTGAAGCATCCTATAGACAGAAGCTCATAGTGACTTCAGGTGTAGTCTTATAAACAAATGGGTGGTACATTTGTACTATCAAACAACTAGCTTACTGAGGAATTGTAGATTCTTATCCAGAAAGTAGATAGAAGTATACACATACTTCAGTGTCATTGGGGAGTCTAAGTAAAATGTCATCCAACCAGACAGTGAGTGCCAAGAACAATCAACACTTTTGCCATCTGGTAGAATATGAGACAAAGCTATAGTAAACAACTTCCTCTGGCCCTGCTGCTGTTCTCAAAGAGTGACCTCTTAGATGGTGACTTTTGTTATCTGTAAACATGACTTACGGTGGAGAAGAGACAGGTGATTTTCCACTAGCATCAGGTTGGAGTTCATCCTATCTTTATTGAGATGCTCAAAGTCAAAAGCTAAATGTTGATTGAGTTACTTGAAGTGTTCCCAGCAAAACATGAAGGGGATATTTGAAATACTAAAAAAAAGCAGGAAGGACACACATCCTAGTTCCCGTTCCTGGCATACATATTTATGAATACAGGTTTCCTGAGGTCCTGAGTCTGCTCTGCTCCTCTGGGGGTAAACTTCAGGTAGTCTGTCTGGATAAGAAGGTCATGGTGACTGCTGATCCATCTCAGGCTGTACAGCTGACTAATAAGCAATTGTCTTCTAACCAAGTTTGAACTCCATCCAGGTATGTGGAAAGCTAGACTATTTCCCCTCCAGGATTCAAGGCCCAAACAAGTGTCTTTGCTTTCTATGGTTCATAAAGGGATCTGTAAAAACAATTTTGAAAGCTTGTTGGCATCTTTGTTTGGAAAGCAATGCAGTTGATCCTTAGAAAGATGCGTACATTTGCTGTGCCATCTGTAAGGAGCACTTTGACATGGAGGAAGAACTTTGGCACGGTGGGTGCCAACGACAGGATAAGGAGGGGGTGTGTAGGTCCCTCTGCCCCAGGCCCTCATCCCTTTAGCAATTTGAGAACTGCCTTCCTCTGGGTCTGTGACTGCAAAACAGCAAGAATAATGGGAGTAGAAGGAAACTATTCATCCTTCTGCTTTGAGAAAGGAGAAAAGGAGATAAAGTTAAGGAAGATTATTGGGGTTCACTAGATACTGTTTTTAAATAAAGGTACAGAAAACGCTTTACTTTGAATCCATTTTTTGGATTTGCAGTTTTGTGTTTCTAGCACTGGATTTGCAGAACAACCCAGATCTAATCTGTCTTCAGCAAAACTTTAAAACAATGTAATTTTTAAAATGCTGTTTACCTCGTTTGGTGCCAGCTCAATTTTTCAAATGACTAATCATTCCATGTAGTCTGGGATACCTTCTCAGGGAGGTCAGAAACATCAGGTAACAAACCACAATTATGTTTAGCATGTATAGATAGCTGAGTTTCTTGAAAAAATCCAGAAGTACTTGCATTTTTAAAGAAGGAGGTCTGTTTGCTGAGAAATTCAGAGGGACAGATGTTTATGATAGATTGTTGCATATTTTAATACCTGGGCAAGGAAACCTTGAATTACATTGTTCTGGCACATGAGCTTTACACATAAGGTTAGTTCTTGTTATGGAAAGGAAATATCCCAATGAGTCAGTGTTGTTAGCAAGCAAAATGAGAGTATCAGTGACTAAAAATATCTGTGATTTTTTTCCTCATAGTCAGATGAAAGTTATTCTTAATTATTTAATTTTGTTTTTCATTTTATGAACATCTTCTAAAATGCTTTCCAGGTTATCTAAAATTATAAATTAAAGCGCAGGTAAAAGTTAAAGAGATTTGAAAAGTGCTGGGGCTCATTGAGGAAGACAGTTCTGGCTTCAGGGGAATCTGAGTGGAAATGATCACTACCATCGTCATCACCTTCGTCATCACCATCATATCCATAATAACAGTCTGCATTCCAATGGTAGCTCTTTCTAGAGATTTCAGCATCTGACAGATAATTTGCTTGCTTTCACAATATCTTGTTGATGACAGAGAGTGGTTATGGTTTAAGAAATCATGATAATTATCACCTTCTGAACTGTCTTTTCATGCTGATGCCTCAGTTTTCTCTCCTTGACTTTTGTGACCCTTAGAGCTATGTAGCCACAGCTCAGAGAATGGAAAGACCAAGTGACACTGAGTCTATGAAGAGAGAGCTCTGTCCCTCCTCAGGGGCTGTTCACACTCATCTTGAGAACCTTCCACTTGATCTCAGTTCATTCTGGCTGTCTATTGCATCTACATTTTTTGTTTATTAATTTGTCCTTTTCTTTCTTTCTCTCACTTTCTATCTTCCTACTTTTCTACTGCTTCCCCATTGCTATTCTTTATTGTGTATTTTCATTGGCCAGTCTGGGTCTGTACTATTCCTTAGTTTGTTTTGTCCTCTAGGCTTATATGAAGGAAACTAGAGACCTGGAGACGCATGCAGGGAAACAGCTCTTTTACTATGAATAGTGGGGAGGAAGTACCTCTTTCTGGTTCTGGTGTACATGCTTTTTTATGTTGATAGTTCTCTGCCTTTAGTGACTCTTAGCATGTTTTTAGGAACTTAGTTAAAAGAGACTTACTTGGAAGTGAATGATTTCTTTTTTAGATCAGTGCCTTTGTTCTCTCTCTATGAGGGTTTCCTGGAAATGGAAGGGAAAATTTTGAGAGTTTCAAACTCAATTTTTTTTCAGTGCATATAGATAAGGGAGAAGCAAGACAAATAGTGGCCCTGCATTGTCAAGGATACATCCACACCAGCAGAATTATAACCAATGGTTCAAGTTCATTGAGCACATGACATGGCTAGCCATGGTTATAAGCCCTTTACATACACAAACGTAGGAGGCAGAAATGGTCAACACTGTTGTTAAATTACCTGTAGACTACAAACTCCTTGGTTCCTGTTCTTTTGTATTTGCTTTATTTTTCCTAATTTCTTCATAAAAATTTGTTTTACCTAATTTTAGAGTGATCATGCATGAATATAAGGAAATACAAAGATGGAGTCTACTATAGTAGACATTTTAGAGTGATCATGCATGAATATAAGGAAATACAAAGATGGAGTCTACTATAGTGAGATGGTGTTCCTTTGAAGGGAAGATTGTAGCATTAAAGAATTAAGTTAGGTCACAAAAATGAGCCTTTCTCTAAATTATTCTTTCTTCTCCCTCATTTTTCATATTTCTGGATGTTTTGTTTTGTTGTTTTGTTTTGAGACAGTTTCACTGGGTAGCACAGGCTGGCCTTGAACTTGCTGTGTAACCCAAACTGACCTCAAATTTGTGATCCTTCTACCATAGCCTCCTAAGCGCTGGAATTATAGACATGGGCTACCACGCCTGCTTCATTTTTAGTACTTCTGAAGACAGATGTTCTTTTAAAGAAATAATCAGATAAAACAAAGACTTTTTCTGGATTCTTATAAACGCAGACAAATTAGGCAGAATCAGTAAATTATTCTGGTGCTGTTTTTGTGACCGTATGAGGGTTGCTAGTGATGGGGTACATATAAATAGATAGCCCTGCCTTTGCCTAGAGTTTGTTCTGGCCACTTTCAAAGCAAGAAACTTCTTTTCAGGCATATTTTTTTTTGCAGATATATTCATTTGCAAGCAAGAAAAACATTTTCTTTTTAGAGATGGTCAGAAATTGCAACAGCTTTCTGTTTAGAAGAAATGGTAGCATTTTAAAATACAAAGCAAGACTAACAAGCAACTCAAAGCACCTTTAAAATATAAGGATTTTTTTTCCTCACACAAGGGAAACTTGGTTCTTTCAGTGTCTCCTGGGGAGATGTTTTGATGTCTCCCTCTTTACTTCTTTTAAAAATAACCTTTTATATTCCAGTGCTTGTGAAAAAATACCTTTGATTCTCACTTGGCCTTTTCCACTGAATTGGAAAATTTGGTTCCATTCTCTTAGCAGGTAAATAGCCTTAAAAGCATTCATGGTTTTGTCAGGGTAGAGGAGAGCTGAAAAGCATTACACATGTCCCAAGAAGGGAGAGGCCAATCTTTTGCTGTTTTCAAGTGGTTCCTTCCCCTCCCTTCTTCTATTAAGGGTTCAACCACAATGGAACTTTAATCAGCTTCATTGATTTAAAGCTAATTTGGACTTGGCTTCAAGGTTAAGGTCCAGAGCACAAGCTGAAGACCTTTAAATCAGAAGTTAGAATGAAAAGCCTTAGGTATATCATACTGTCTGCTGTGCATAAGAATGACAGTTCTTGATGGCTGTGAATTAACTATTGAGAAAGAGGCACAAAGCCAGTTTCTCTTCTGTGTTAATATAACCTCTGCTAACCGAGTTACACAGCATTGCTATCAACATTTCTGCTTCATCATGTAAATTGATGGATTTGGCTGAAAAGACTTTGGTATTGTGATGTTTGTAGCTGTCAATTTCTGCTTGGTTTCAGTTGGATTTCAACCTAATTGCCAAACTGATTCCATCTGTAATAACTTTTAACATTTATTTTTCCCAAAGGGAAAAAATGTCTTGTCTGTATTCTGCAATTAAGAAGGTGATGAAATATTCAGTGTATGTCTCCACTCTGACTAAATTCTTTTGTTAACTTTATCAGATAAACTATAAAATATTAACCAGGCTCACTGTTTGAGCATGTGCAGATGGCATAATATTTACCAGGCATATTTTAATACACATTTAGTTTTATAAATTGAATTTACTATTGCACAGCTAATTTTTCCCTCCCTTTTTGAAATAGATGCAACAAGCATCTGTGATGTTGGTTGTATTTGCTACAATAAAACATTTGTGGATAATCACATCAGTATACCTGTGTATGTAATAAATAACATTTCCTCCAAATTTAACCACACAAAATTAAATCAAGCAGAAATAATGCAATTTCTAAGTGAAATTACGCTGAGTAGCAATGTATAGTTTCTTTGCTTTTCTTTTTGACAGCTCTGTTTTCCAAACTTCTGGAACATTTAAATAGATAAGTTAACTTTATCCATCTCTCTTCTCCTTTATACAACTTACGTTAAATATCCTTAGCCACATCCTCTTTGCCATTCCTCAATGTGCTGATTTATTAGCCACATAATATTTCCAGTGGATTTTCTCAGAATGTGGTTTGGACTGAATCAAGGTCATATTCTAAATCATGGTAGAAAGCTTATTTTAATTAAGATCCATAACTTTTTTTTAAACTATGGAACAAAAGCCTTGATTATTGATGAGCAGCTGAAACATCCAAATGCATTTGCTCAGCAGAGTGCAGATTTCTATGCCATTCAGTGCCATCAGGAGCTCAAGTTTATCTAGTAAGGAGAAAGACATGAAAGGAAACAATCCAGTGTGATGCATACTATGGATTGGAAAAAAGTGGATGTATAGAGAATTCTTGGACTCACAGAGAGTGTTTTGGAGGAGATAACAATTTAACTGAGAGTTAAATGTTTGTCTATATGGACAAAGAGTGTGCAGGGTAGAAAGGTCATTCAATGGAGGGGATGACATACATGAGTGATGAGGGTGTGATGCTGTGATAGATGTGAAAATGGATGGAGTAGGAAATAGTGGCAGCAGAAGAAAAGAGGAGGGGTGGTAGTTTCAGCCTACACCTTAGAGGTGGATTTAGTAGGAAGAGCAGATGCCATGGTTTAGTGGTCCTTGCAGTGGAAGGAAGATGAGGTGGTGGAAACCGTGTGTTAGGAGACAAAGGGCGCACACTAGAGAGGACAGTCAGAGTGGTGAATGAATTCCTTGAGGTCCCCAGAAATTATTTAAAGAACTGCATTTTGGAAAAGAATGGAATTCAGGTACGAGCATGTTGGGTAGCTTGGGTATTCAAAATAATTCATTTGGAAGATGAGATATGATTTTCACCCCACAAGCTGGTGAGCAGGAACTCAACAGCTACAGGCATGAAGCATACTCAAGTGTGCAGCAATTTTGAAGCTGTGGGTTCTGATTCAATCATGTCTTACTATACACAGAAAAGTGGCCTGAGAGTCCCTCATTCTCTCCTCCCCATTAATTGATTATAAAATCCTTATGAAAAGAAGCATCCTACAATGTTACATTATCAATCCTTAAAAAGAGTGAGCAATTGGACTCATAATGGGTCATATACGGTTAAGTCAAGAAAACATGTGTATTTTCCCAAGTGAAGAGAGTAAAGCTGGATGACAAGGGATTGAGGTGAGTGAAGCCTTCTCGAGCTTTCACTGAACTTGAGGACAGAAAGCAGGAACACATTGCATTTTAAATAACAGTAGTGTTAGATTATTGTAAAAAAAGTGCAATTTAGCATGAGAGGGCATAGTTGCAGATGATGCTTCTAACACTGAGACTGAGTCCTATCTCCTTATTTTAGAATGTAACAGTCCATAGTGATGGTGACAGCCCACTTCAATTTGTACCTGTAAATTAAACATAAAACACATGTTTCATAGATAAGATGAGTCAATAATGATGGGCTATCACAAGTGAGGGAAGGCAGATGACTTAAAAGAGACATTTGTGCAATAGAGACTGAGTTGAAACTAATTTGTTCATGCAGAGGAGCAGTGGCATGCACAATCACTGAATTTCCCAAAAAGCGAAAGAGTGAATTCGGAGGAATATTCTTTTAACATCGTGTTTACTTACTTCATTTAATATTAAGACATTAGGTTTTAATTCCCAGGGAATATATAATATAATGTCCCTCTACCACATTTGTTTAATTTTTCATGGTGCTGTTGCTGTGATTATCATCCTCAAGTTTCTTCTCTGCTTTCCAGGTGGTTGCACCCATTTAGGGCTCAGAGCTGTTACCACCTCCTTGACAACCCTCTATGGACATCTGCTCTAGGAAAAACAAACAAGCAAATGTATTCACACTGAGGTGCTAAAATGTGAGAAGCTTAATTTTAACTTTTTCTGAAGGGCATCTGCATGATCACTATGGACAGTCCTTAGCTACAGGAAAGGCATTGGCTTGTGTGTATAGCAGATGCTGATCTTTTCTTCACCCCAAGTTTACATCATGGACACAGTTGCCTGTCCCGCCCACCATCTTCAGCATCATTTATCTGTTTTATGACAACTGCATTCTGGTTTGTCTCTTTAGTTTTTAAAGTTTTTCCTCATAACAGGATCTTTCCTCATAACAGAACCTAACATAAAGTCTTTCCTCATAACAGAACCTAACAAGAGATAGAGATAGAGATAGAGATAGTGATAGAGATAGAGATAGAGGTAGAGATAGAGATAGAGATAGAGATGAGATAGAGATAGAGACAGAGATAGAAACAGACATAGATGAGATAGAGGGAGGTAGAGATGAGATAGAGATCGAGATAGAGAAAGAGACAGAGATGATAGAGATAGATATAGAGATGATAGAGATAGAGACAGAGATAGAAACAGAGACGGATGAGATAGAGACAAAGATAGAGATGAGACAGAGATAAAGATGAGAAAGAGATAGAGATGATATACAGAGACAGAAATAGAGACAGAGACAGAGATAGATGAGATAGAGACAGAGATAGAGATAGAGATGAGACAGAGATAGAGATATTTATGTGTATCTATGTTGAGGATCAGGACTCATGATCTCCAGATATTTTAAGCTGAAGGGATTTCACCAAAACAAAACACTAAGACAAGAAAGTCTGTCTCACCTTTTCCTACTTTCATCCCCTGAAACAGGCCATGAAACCTAGGAAAGATTCTCTACTTCCCTTGAAGCAGTCCCTAAGATCTTCATGTGAGACACGTCCTCCATCTACCTAGAGGAAAGGGACATCTTCATTTTTAAAAAGAAAAGATCACAGAGAAGATTCTAAATGAACAGGCCTTGCTGAGTGCCTCCATATGCCATCATTAGATTAAATCTTTCTACCCTACTATATTTCTCCACCACTAGTCCTCCTTCATCAAACCTACCATAAAAGTCCCAGACTTAACAATTTCTTCAATTCTTTACTTCTGTGTGAAGACTCCATGTCACAAGAAACTTAAAGAAATTTGCATGTTTTTCTTTGGTTAATCTGTCTTCTCATAGAATTCTCAGTCATGTATGTAAGAGAGGTGAGGAAAAGATGTATTTTTCCTCTGTGTGTTCTGCAGAATGATAGTCAAATTACTACTTTACCTTGTTGTTTCTTTAGGTACTTTGAATGGCACCTCCTTTTCTTACCTCATTTCCTCACACTGCCCATGATATACTTACCCACTGCTATGGTTTGCATTTGGAATGTCCTGCCCATGTATTAGAGTCCTGGTCTTTAGGGTGGAGCCACTGGGAGATGGTAGAATTTTTGAGAGTTAGGACCTAGTGGGTGGTCTTTGAGTCATTGGGAGTGTGTCCTCAAAGTGGTCTATGGGACTTTGGTTGCTTCTTTTCTCTCTTTCATTTTCCAGCTGTGAGGTTAGTGGTTTTGCTCTGCCATGCTCTTCTGCCATGATGCGCTATCTCACCACAGGCCTGTGTCAGCCAAAATAAACCTCTTCGCTTTATGAGTTGATTGGCTCATGTATTCGTTACAGTGATGGGAAGATAAGATATGCATTAACTCCTAGCCTTCCCTGACAGTCTCTCAGTGGCCACTGCTTTTTCTCTGACTGGTGTTAGTTGTTACAGAACACAGACTCATTTTACTCAGTCATCACTTTTTCCTAACCTTGCCCATTCTGATCACTCATTTTTTCTGTATGATTTTGTTACATTCCTGATGGAATCTCAGTCTCTTCCTTTTTCTCATGTCCTCTCTTTCATTGCACATGGTGTGAGTCTTAAGCATCCTGAAACACATAATAGCTTATTGCTAAGCATTTCCTGATGTGCTGCTTCAGAGGGATAATTTTAAATGTTGCTATTGACATGTCATTCTTGGTGAACAAGGGACAACCAACACTGTCAAAGTAGCTTCTGTTTATAACCTAAGGCTAACGAGTTTTCATACATGAGTAATACTCCTACCAGGCAATTGTTACTCTCATGTTGTCAATAAGCAAATCGAAGCAAAAGGAAGAGAGGAAACTAAGCCATATTTGGCTAGTGAGTGTTAGAATAGAGATATTCACCCTACAGTCTTTGTTGAAGCACTGCCTTTCTATCACTTTGGTATTTTTCCGACTTGCACTGGTCTGTGGTGGAAGAAAGCTTGCTTTTGTTGTCAGGGTTTTCATTTATGAGTCCTGAAAGCCTAGTAAACATGACTTCTTTGGGCCTGCCCTTTAAAATTAAAAACAGAAGATTTAGATACTACTAATGTGACAGGCATTCACAAGCACTGCTTAATTCACCTCACTGCAGTCTTTGGTCACATGACAGTAATATAATGTCTCCCGATTACAGCCACATCAGAAACTGACAACCTGACGGCCAGGAATAGAATCATACTGAAAAATTCACTAAACCCCATTTTGTAGATTTATGCTCTAATATTATGAAAATTTATTCCATAGCATAAAAAATATAGAAATTGTTAGAGGTGATCATTATGCACTTCTAACTATTGATCACATATTGACATGTAATCAAACATGTCTGGGGTGAGCCAAGGATAGACCAGGAGATAAAATTAAAAGGAATGAAATATAACTCTTTAATTGCATCTGTGGCCAAGGGACCTACATTATACAGCAACCAGCATGTAACAGTGTACTTCATGTTCCATGATTTACCTTGCTGATAATTGCTTTGCACGCCTAATAAATTAACTCACAGAAAATCTATTCATCTGCATCTTCTTTTTATGCAGAGCTAGAGGAAAAAGGACCAGTATAGCAATTTGAGTGGCAATCATGCACTGATTGTAGCAAAGAAAGTAGCATGGTGAGAGTCTTAAGCATTCTGAAAGCATTTCTTTGTATGAAAAGAGGTAGGGAAAAAGAAGAGAGGGCTTTTGCTAATTAAGTTCTTTTTTTGTCTTATGTGCTATGGAGAATGTATTTTGTTCTAGGTAAAAGTTTTTGCTTATTACAGTACATTATTGGTCAGATATTTTAATGTCATAATTTATTTCTTTTAAATATTCATAGATAATTTTCATAGTTAAGGTTAAGATTCTTGGAAGGGATGAACGTGTGTGTTACTGCATTCCTATGAGCTTGTTCTCCAAATATTATCCCATACTAAATCTCATAGTGTAAGCCGCTCAACTTTGTTAGATTCTGTAATCAAAATCTTTAAAAATATTTTATCTGTTTCCATTCTAATGCTTTATGTACTTTCAATGCTTTATGTTCTGCCTGGTGCCTTGATATCGCTTAGCTCATTTGATCCTCTCAGTCAACACAGCACAGTGCAAAGAATATTGAATGTGTGAGGAGACAGAATTTCTGGTTTCCAGCCTGCCACCAAACTGCATATGATGGCCTTATTGTTTTACTTATTTGAACCTCAGTTTCCTTTTTCTTAACAAAAGGGAATTATAAGAGATGATTCTTCAGGTCCTTGTCTGATTCAGTAACACACAGAACAAAACATTGTGGGTGATTAAGTTTCACAGAGGCAAGTGGCTCCCCAAATCTCACAGGGTGGGCAGATGGTAGCAAAAGGAAAAAATGAATTCCCTTCCAGCAGTGTGCTAACTCTATAGAAGGACTGACCATTCTGCAGAAAACCATCTAAAAATACCGGTTAATATAGTCTTTAAAAAGCTGTTTAGATGCATCCATGAATTGGGAAGAAAGCAAGAATTTTGTCAGTGCAATGTTGCCGGGAAATCTAGTTGGATTTGAACTTCAGACAAACAAGGAATAATTTTTTAGCATGACTATGTCCCAAATTGTGCATGGGACACACTTATATTAGGAACTTATTTGTTTACCTGGAATTCACATGCATTTGGGCCTCCTGTAGTTTTATTTGCTAATCCTGACAACCTATTCAGAGGCAAAGAACTAAGTGAAAACAAGAGTCTGGAGAGATAAACTAGCAGTGAAACTGCTTTCATCATGAGGTATTTGCTGAATACAGATGACCCTGAGCTTTGGATTTTTCATTCCCACAGAAGAGGAGAGGAGAAGGAAAACTAATTGGAAATCTGTTGAATAAAATTGAGGCCCCAAAAAAACTGCATTCTCACTGTATAGGAAACTGTAATTAAACCTGGTACCTGTCATGTGTGGAAATAGGAATCACTGATTGCGGTAATGTTTTCTCAGACCTCAGGGCTGGTTGGAGTAAGGGAGGGCACTCAATTCGAGAGTTCATATCTGAATTTTATATCTGGATATTCTCCATATCTTAAATCCAATAATTTAATTTAAAGTGCCTTGGTTATAAATCTGGTAAAGTATCAGGGAAAGCAAAGGGAAATCCTCTGGGAAAATTCCACTTTCAATCCAGTCTGTAAAGAATTGCCATATGCAAATTTCCAAGGGAGATTGTCAAAAAGAACAATTTCTCATTTACTACGAAGTTCATACCTGAGACTCCTGAACAGAAGACAGATTAGCAAGAGAGAAGCATACAAATTTATTGAATATAAATTTTGCATGGTATGGGAGTCTTTGAAAATGAGAAACACAGAAACAGTGATTTGTGTAATTTTATGGGTGGTCATGCAGAAATATGATTGAAGGACAAAAACATATGATTTAGTAGTAGTAAAGTAGGGAGAATTTAGGAACATGTTTGTCCAGAATTTTCTTGTCATTTTCTTGTCTTTGTTCTTTTCTTTAGGATATAGGGAGAACATCTGTGGAATGAGGCCCTTAATGATCCACTGTGGAAGAAGTGTAGGGAGTTATCTTTATGGTCTGCTTCTGAGGAGAGAGTCAAAGAGGCTTTCTTGCTTTAACTACTTTCCCAATCACCAAAGTAATGTGTTCTAGGGTATCATTCCCTAAATCTTGTCACACATAAATATAACAAAACATACAAAAATATGTGACAATCTGAATAAAATGTGGCATAAACAAAGGTTGATAGAATCCTAAAGACTTCAGATATTGAATTATCAGGCAGGCAATATAAAATATATATTGTCAATAGGCTTAAAAAGATAAAACGAATATTGGAAATGCACAAGAGATATCAGTGAGCAAGTATTTTAAAAATTAAGTAGGGTCTTTAGGAATGAAAAATAGGCAATATTTGAAATTAAACATTCAATAAATGGTTCAATTGAATGATTAAATCTATACAAAACAGGATGCATGATATATGATACATTTGAAGAATATTTATTACACAGAGTAAGTTAAAAGAGATAGAAAGCAAGAGAGATAAAAATAAATTTTTCATAAAGAAAGGAGAGAAGAAATGAAGAATAAGCAATAATTCAATGATAGTTGATCATTTCCCAGAAATGTTTAAGGTCATTAATGCTTAGTGCCAAAAGCCATACTAAATGCTATAGGACAGTTAAAAAAAATCTACACAGAGTCATTAGAGAACAAGCTTAGGACACCAAAGACAAAGTATCTTAAAGGGAGGAGAGGAGTAAGTATTAGAAGAAAAATTTAAATAATTGTGTTGACATATGAAGTAGCCATTAATTTGAAAAGTTCAATAAATTTAGACAGAAGATAGGTTAAAAATTTCTAGTTAACAAGAAGTTGAGTGTGAATAAGTTATGGTCTCATATGTAGTTAGGGACTGTGCTGCAAAACATAAAGCAAAGGTCAATTGAACTACAAAGAGAAACTGATAGCCAGGTCTATCATAGTAGGGAATTTAAAAATCTTTTGGCTTAGTAATTATTAGGTAAAACAGATGAAAAAAAAATCAGAAAAGATGGAGTGATCAAAACAGCATAACTGACAAGGATTAATTGTAAATCGTATTAATTTCAAGCATTCATAGAAAAATAAACCATATCCTGGATTATAAAATAAGAATCAATCAGTTTCAAATAAAATTTTGATCATCTGCATCATTTATTTTAGCACAAAACAATTGAGTTGCAGATCAAAATTATAACCAAATTATTACCAAATTATAACCAACAATGGGATGGAATTTGAAGGTCAAAATTCCCCTATATCTCTAAATGATGTATTGGCCAAGTAAGAAATTACATGTAAAATGAAAATTAGAAAATATTTAAAACAGAACAAAAACAAAAATAAAATAAAAATAATATACAGAATATAGTGACATTGACACATAAAGTTTAGATTTAAATATATTAGAAAATAAAAAGAATATTACAGAATTCAGATTTTAACTATAACATACATGAGAAAACATAGAATATAAACTAAAATCATACATTTTATAATAAAGTGAAAAAACGAAGCCACAATAAAATCCACAAAGTCAAAAATCCGTTCTTTGAAAAATTAGTTCACTCATCAAATTGAATAAGGAAATAAAGAACATGAAAAATAATAATTTTGGAAGAAGACATTACTGAAGACTCTATGTACATTCAAAGAACAGTGCAAAGCCAAAGATTTATTCAGTTTGGAGCATAGTGTCAGAATGTAATTACCATAATTAATAAAATAGAAATAATCACAATAATCCTATAATTATTAAAGAAACTCATTCAGTTGTTACAAACCTCTTTTTTCATAAAAAAGAAATCAAAATAAAATGTTAATCTGATGTAATTTATTCGGAGGATTATGTAATATTTAGGGGATAAATTATTCCTATTTCATAAACCTAATGTAGGTAATGTTTCATTTTACTCGTAGAGATGAAAATCTAAGCAAGACAGTAATGATATTAATCATGCAATGTATGAGAAAAACAATGTTTGATTAAATTGACATCTAAGAATGCAAGTCTGGCTTTACATGGGAAAATTTTTAATTTATTATGATATGTAAAAAAAGAGAAATATACTATAATAGATGGAGAAAAAAGTTTTTGATAAAATTCAGAATCTTCCTATTACAAATACTCATAACAATTTAAAAGTAGATAACATTTCTTCTAGAAATACACAAAATTTCAGTGGAATAATTCACATTTAGGGAAAAATATTTGATATTTCTTTGAAGTTTAGAAATTCGACACATTTGCATTTTATTAACATATCCTGTTTATATTATATAAGAGATTGTAATCAGCACATTAAGAAGAAATAAACTGTGTAAGTATGTGGGTTTTAAAGGAAGCCATGCTATTTTTATAAACTTGTCTATGTGGAATATAAAGTATTACACAGATAATTTGAGCAGAATTGAGCAATATGGCTAGATATAAAGTCAATATATTTCTATTAATAATATAAAGAGAATTACATAATACTTAAAAAATATGATGATTGAACTGAAGTGGAAGTTTAGTGGATGTTTGCCTAACATATCTAGAATATACAAAGAACTAAAGAACAAAAACAAAAATAAACCAGTCCTCCTCAAATTTAAAGACCCATTCCAAAAATGGGCATGTGAGGTGAATAGACACTTCTTAGATGAAGAAGTACAAACAGCAAATTAATATATGAAAAAATGTTCAATATCACTGGTCATTTGAGAGACACAAATTAAAAGAACAGTGAGACTCTATCTCACTCCAGAAAGAATGGCTATTATCAAGAAATCAACTGATAACAAACAATCAACTGATAACAAATGCTGGTGAGGTTGTGTGGAAAAAAGCTGTTGGAGGGAGTGTAAATTGGTACAGCCACTATGGAAATAAGTATGGAAATTCCTCAAAAAACTAAAACTAGAGGTTCCATTTGACCCAGTTATTGCTCTTATAGATATCTTCCCAAAAGAGTTAAAAGCATCATACCGCAGCGATATGTGCACACCTATGTTTATAGAAACACAATTTGTGATAACTGAATCTTGGAAACATCCCAGATGCCCTGTTATGGATTAAAAACTGGTGGTCAACTTAACACCAGCTGAATTAAATCGGTGAGATGTTGAGTGTAGATGGCCCACCTGAGGGAAGCTGCCAGCATAAATAGAGACGTGGTGAAGAAGAATGAGGCATTGTGGGTTTTCCTAAGTGTTGCTGTTTCGAGTTGTTGGTTCTCCTGGAGGAGCTTGCCATGCTGGCTTTCCCATGCTGGCTGGATTCGGCCATTATTGTTGGAGGAGCTTGGGACCGTGTTGCTGATGGTGGCCGCAGATCACTTTGGAGGAGCTCTGTTCCTTACATTGAGCCTTGCTTCCTGGCACTGGAGGGGAAGATGTGTGCTGGAGAAACTTGTCACGCTGGGCTTCCTGACCTGTACTCGACTGTTCTCATTGTCAGAGGAGTTTGGTGCCTCACTGCCATGGGGGATAACTGTGGTACTTTTCAAGTGAGCTCTGGTCCTTATTTTGAGCATGACTTCTTGGCTCCGGTTTAGAACCCTCAACCTACTGGCACAGCTCCTTCACCCCGCTGGCATAGACTTTCTAGCTTCCACCACTGACTTTTGGCCTTCCCAGTGCAGATCCGTAAAACAGACTGGTGTAAGTCCTTATCATGGGCTCTTAGATTTCCAGTTGGATTTGTGTGATGCATTGTCCTGGGCTCTGAGTCTTTAGCTGGACTCATGCAGGACATTGCTGTGGGATCCAGGCCCCTGGCTGAATATCCTGGGTCTTTAGTGTTGTGGACAAATTTTCCTGCACTTTCTTGTGTTTAACTCTGGGTGACCATTATAAAACAGTATTATAAATTCTGTGTCCTGTATGCAGTTGTTCTCCCTGTAAACCCTGACTACAGCATGCCTACAAATGGATGAATGAGTAAAGAAAATGTTGTTTTCATATATGATGGAGTGCTATTCTGTCATTAAGAAGAATAAACCTGAGACATTTTTAGTTGAATGGATACTGAATGGAACCATATTTTTAAGTGAAATAAATCAGACACATATATTTAAATATCACATTGTTTGTCTTGTGTGAAAAACTAAAAATGTAAATAAGGATCAAAATGGGGGATAGATATTGGTAAGTAGGAGGAAAATGTTCAGATGGGAAGGGAAACAAGAGAGGTAGAAGGGAGAAGGGATGGAAGAGGGAAAAAAATGAAAGAGAATAAATGGAAAAATGGATACAATGCTTTTGTAGATAAGAAGGGGAAGGAGAGTTGGAAGGAGGAGAAGGGAATGGGGAAAAGAGAACAGTCAATATATATTATGTACATGTACAAATTCTCTATGATGAATGTGATCATTAGGGATATCCAAAGAATACCAATGAAATTAATTTAAAAAAAGAATCCAGACATTGGTCAACAGCAATATACCTGAGTGAAGAAACTTTCTTTCTAGATATCAAGATTTAACATTAAAAGAGAATACATAATTAAGATAATAGAACACTAGTAAATGGACTGACAAAGAGTACAATGGGTTAAACACAGGTGCTCCCAAAGGATCCTTATGGGTCTGGACATTTGATTATTGATTTAAATGACATTATGGACCACTAAGAAAAGTACAGATTTTTTTCAACAGGTGATACTGGAATAATATACATATAGTAAAATAGTGAAAGTACATCCCATATTTGCATAACACACATGTCTGATCTAGACTGATTGAAGACCTATGCATGAAAGGTAAAACAATAAAACTTATATAAGATAATGCAGGTGAGATCTTCAGGATTTTCATGTAATGATGAATATCTTAAAAAAGAGGCAAAAACACAAACTGTGAAAATTTTGATTTCAACACAACTTATAATTTGTGATCATAAAAAGGCCTCCTAGAGAATGTGAAAATATAAGCCTCTGATTGAGATAATATATTTGTAGCACAGTAATGAAAATAGATTATCATTTAGAGTATATAGAGTTCATGCTTATCAGAATAAAAAAGAGTAACAGCTCAGTACAGAAATAGACAAAAGATTTGAATAGGTACTTCATAGAAAAGAAAACTTGAATGGTCTACAAACAATTGAAAATATGTTCAGTCTCATCAGTTTTCAAAGAAATGAAAATTAAAACCACAATAAAGTAATATTCTGTACTCAGCATATAGGAAGCTACTAGGAGGTTAACTAAAGTAATTATTAGTAAATCTGTGACCAACCATGGCATTTACACACTGCAGGAGGAGTATTCACCCATAGTTTGGAACTTCACTGGGCATTGTCTAGCAAAGTCAGCTATATGCATATTATATGAACCAGCACATCTACTTACAGTTACATATTCTAGAGAAATTCTTATACCAGAAAAAAATAAAAAGTTGTTAGAGTGGTAATTTTTATACTAGCAATAAACTGGATGTGTCTTTTAAAATTAGCACGAATAAAAATTATGATATAACCATACCAGTAATAAATGCACCCATAAGTATATGGTAATTAGAAGGATCATTGCACAATGTTTAGGTATTCAGAACCTCATGTTATACATAATAAATACATACAATCTTATATGTCAACTGAAAACACTTGGAAAAAAAGAATGAATTGCACCTGTAAGTAACAAAACAAGCAAGTACAGGAATGTATTTTATGAATCTAATGTTGAGTGAATAAAATGAGCTATAGAGGACTAAAGATGAATAAAAAACAGTTCATGCACTAAGAATGAGCCTAACTACATTGTTTCATGATGCAAGTTGTATGATAAAATTAAAAAGAAACAAGGAGAACAGAGAACCATGGTGGGAGAGAAATAGGAACTCAAATTGCAATAGTAACCCTTGTTTTAATTAGATGGTGCCTAGATAGCTGTTAATTTTTTTGTGTGTGGTTTTTTTTTTTTTTGGTACTACAGATGTTTAGAAATTTTTATTTGTGTATTCAATATTTAACTTCATCAGTCAGTTTTTCATTGCTGGGACAAAATACCTACAGTTGCAATTAATTTTGGCTCACAGATTCAGAGGTTTCAGTCTTTGGTAGGCTAGCCTCAAGAAAGGAACACCATGGTGGAAGAGTGTGGTGGAACAAAGCTGCTCACTTTATGGTGGCTAGGAAGCAGAGCATAGGGGAACAGCACCAGGGAGAAAGGAGCCAGGGACCAGTACAGTTCCCTAGATCTATAGTCCACCGTGACCCACTAGAACACACCCAGAAGTGTGTTTTACTAGACCTCTAGACAACTTGCAAACCAATTAAGCTGATAATCAAGATTAGCCTTCAATTCCATCCTTTGCCAGTTTAACATCAAAGCATGTTTTCTTAAACCATACTCAATCTCCAAATTAATACATCAAAAAAAGTCACAATTTCACTTAACATGATGTAACTATCCTGTGTACAACCAGAAACACCATAATCATTTCTCTAATATCTCAACAGTTCCAGCATTGCTCAAAGGTCTAAGTTCATAATCTCTTCTGACACTGAAGGCAAACTCTTAGCTATGAATCTCTGTTAAACCCAAAAAAGCAAGTTATTTAATACCAACACACAAAGATGTAAAATAAACACTGCTTTTCAAAAAGGAGGAATAAGGTGATAGAAATGAATAGTACCAAAACAAGAACCAATTTCAGCAGGGAAAACATTAAGTCCTGTAGCCCCACATCTGGCATCCCCTGCACATAATGGCGAGATAAAAGTTTTAAAGGATTTGGACATTCCCAACGCCTTGGCCTTACTGTACTGAAAACCATAAAAGTAACTCCAGTATCTGTTTCTAGCTTTCCTCAGCAGATGTTCCACATTGCTGACATCTCCAGCTTCCTGGAATCTCTATTTTCTTCACTCCCATGACTTACTGTATCACATTTTCAAGGGTGTATTGCCTGGCCTTCGAGGCCTTCTCTAAAATCCAAATGGAAGATCCCACAACCCTTGCATTCTGCATGTCTGTAACTAGGCCCCTGTGGAGCATGATTGCAGAAGCCTCTAAGTACCTGGAGAATTGAATATGATAAACAAATCTTGAAGAACCAATTCTAGACACCCCTTCTTGAGCTGGGGGCAGAGGAGCTTTCTTCTCAAATAAAAAGTTGACACTTTTCCCATCCTCTAGTCTACAATGGGTGAATCTTCCTGATTTCTTTAATGCCTTTAAGCATCATTATTTTTTTTGGTCCTGGCTCAAAATACAGTTAAACACTTGATGAGAGTAACTTATTCTGTGAGTATTCTGAAAGATGAGCAAACATTTTTAATAAATCTGAACTTTATAAGTGAATGATGGCTTGCAATACAAACAGTATGTGCTGTTGAATGTCACATGATCACAACTGAGTCAATGGTTCTCTCTCTCTCTCTCTCTTGCTGTGGGATTGTGAATGATTATCTCCCAACAACAAGATGTCATAAAGGAGATCTCATCTGCAGAGGGGAAGGAGAAAAAAAGTGAAGGAATCCCTCACTTCAATTGAGATTAGGGAGATGAATAAAATGTGAGAAACATCACAAAATTTTGTAAAAGGCACCACCTAAATAAGGCTGTAACAGTGTTAGCGAAGGATCTATTTAACCACAATGCAATGTCACATTTTCATGAAATTCTCAAAAGGATGCAAAAGCAAGTATCATTGGATAGATTCTTTGTTAAACTTGCACAAAAAGAAGATAACACTGAGCTAATGGATATTAGAGATTCTGCTAAAGATAGTTAATGTCACCCTACACAGTAACCTTACTGTTCCTTGTCTCCTTCACTCTAACCAGACAGGATTCAAAGGTAAGTGCAGTACAATTTATTTATTTTCTTCATATTTGTATTTCCTTTACATTTTATATTATACTATAGAAATTAATCATTTTTATATGAATATTTTTGGGTTGTGGACTGAATCATTTGAGTTTCCATTATTCTTATGAGCAAATTTGCAAGTCCTTTGGATTGCATATTTCCAGAATGAAATATGCTCGCAAACCAAAGTTTTACTGTTGTTGGCTTGTTTTTAATGATGCTAGTATCTTCAACAGCCACACCTCTGGTGGCCCCAATTAATACATGCACCTTTTGGGGCCAGAGCATAAGTTTTTCAAATCTTTTTACTCTCCTTTTGGTTCCAAGTTCTCACTATAAATCTTGTTAAAAGCAGACAGGAGCATCACACATCCTGAATGTAGGGCTACTTTAAAATTTCTTTTACCAGATGTGTTAGTTTTAAGTTCAACCTCACACAAAGTCTTAGGGCATGGAAAAGAAATGTAGGTATAGTTTTTGACAGAATGATGTATGCATGGCTTTATTTCCAATTCATAATACAGTCCACATGGCCTTTATTGTACACATTCCTTTGGGCATTATGGTCTTTTGAACTCTGACAATGTCTCCTATCAACTCTGCTTATAGCAGTTTAGGGTTTCTTTAGCCTGCTTCTCCAAACGATTCCTAATTCCTCTCACAAACCAGTTCCAAAAGCTCTTGAACCATGTAGTCATATGTAGTCCCAGCAGATGCCCCTCCCCACAAGCCTCATATAGCCTCATGGAGTCAGCTGAATCTAGTGTTTGTGATTGGTTTGTCGTCTAGTGCTGGGATTGGTGGTATGAGTGCTGCACCTGCCCAGGTGCAGGGAACTGACATACAATACAAGGGAGGGAAGGAGGTGTGTTTTTCCCCTTTTTTGCCCTTTAGCTCTTGTTGTTTGTGACCTCCATGAATGACTGCCCCTCAGCCACACCACCCTGCCTTCGAGCCAGCTGAGTAGGGACTGAAGCCTCCAAAAACTGTAATATAAATAAACCTTTGCTTTTTTCACTTTGGGTGTCAGTTATCTTGTCTCAACAACAAGAGAAAAGTAACAAAGACAGAATTTGGTACCAGAAGAGTGGGGTCATTGCTGTGACTGTACCTGACAATGTGGTTCAAGAGCCTTTGGGAATGGCTTGTGGGAAGAATTTGGAAAGGTTTGGAGATATTGCCTGAAAGAGTGGTGCTGGAACAGCTTAGACTGTTTTGCATGGGAGATTCTGGTTAGAGCTCAGGAGACCAGAAGGCTGATAAAAAGCCTGCCAGTGAAGACCAGGCTTGGGAAGTTTCTGCTGGGAAGAAGGACTGCTTTGGTTGTTGGACTCCAGATGACATGTGTTACAGCTTGGTAGGAAGTTTGTCTGCATTTTATTCATGTCCAGAGACTTTGCCTCAGACTAAGATTAGGATGGTGGACTAATTAATCTGCCAGAAGAAATTTCAAGGCAGTTGAATGTTGAGGTGATGGCATGGCTATTGTTGGGGGCTTCTAGCCAGATTTATGTTGTGAATCAAGAGCAAAGAGCCCAGCAGGGTGATTTAAAATGCTGTGAGTTTGGCCAGAAAGCTACTATGGACTAAAAAAATAGAGCAGAGATCTTGAATGCTAAAAGGGAACAGAGAAATAAAAAAGATGGCCTGGGGGCATCCTGGGAAGCAGTGAGTATTTACCTTTTGTAGCCTCAAAACTGCAAAAGTGAAAGACTTTGCTTGGAAGAGAAAGCTGTAGAGAGCCATGTTCCAGAACGGCAGTGGACACCACATGAGGTTCCAAAATTGTGGCAGCTGCACCAGGTTCCAGAATGGCGATGACACAGAGAATCTGTCCCTCACAATCAGGTTCAGAGTACCCAGCAATCCATGCCCTCGACCCCTACAGCCAAGAGAGAGAAAACACTAACTACTGCTCCAACTGGCAGCAGACCTTGGCAGCATCCATGAAGTGCTGGTTTTAGGTGCATGGAGAATGTACAAGTTCTGAGGTTACAAAGGCTTCAAGCATGAGTTTAGAGGGTATAGGAGGCCAGTCAGTGTGCCCTTGAGAAGGTGATATGTGAAGCTGTGAGTGTGCAGCAAAAGGTGCAGTGGAGAACCCAGAAGTTTGAAAAAGCCAGGAGAGTGGATCATCTAAGGAAAGCTGCAAGGATTGAGCAGAGTGGGCATAAGAGAGGAGCTGTGGGAATTAAAACCCCTAGAAGTGCCTTGGGGATGGAGTCACTCAAACCTTTTGGAGCTTGCAACCAGGTTGCTTCAGATGCTAAGCATGAAACTCCAGGATTTAATGTTTTCCCTGCTGGATTTTGGACTTACTTTGATCCCAATCCTTTGCATCCTATTTGTACCCTTTGGGATGGTAATGTTTATCTTGTTCCTTTATATGTTGAAAGTGTTTACTTTGTTTTCATTTGTACAGGGTCTTGCAGCTATGAGTTTGCCTTAGATCTCAGTGGAGATGTGGGACTTGAACTTTTCAGCAATGCTGAAGCTGTTAGGACTTTGGCAACTCTTGGAGATGGACTAAGTATCTTTTGTATAAAGGATGTTCATAAGTCTTTGGAGACCAACGATGGAATGTTATGGTTTGTTTTAGGTTGCCCCCCTGCAAGCCTCATGAAGTCGTGGAGGCTGCTGAATCTAGTATTTGTGACTGGTTCATCGTCTAGTGCTGGGATTGGTGGTGTGAGTGCTGCACCTGCCCAGGGGTGAGGAGCTGACATACAATATAGGAGAGGGAAGGAGGTGTGCTTTCCCCTCTTTTGCCCTTTAACTGTTGTTGTTTGTGGCCTCCATGAATGGCTGCCCCTCAGCCACACCACCCTGCCTTCGAGCCAGCTGAGTAGGGACTGAAACCTCCAAAAACTGTAATCTAAATAAACCTTTGCTTGCTTCACTTTGGGTGTCAGGTATTTTGTCTCAACAATGAAAGAAAAGTGACCAAGACAGTCGGTTTTTGTTGCTGGGATATAATACTAGACATTTTAAACTTAAAGGAAGAAACCTTTAAGTTAGCTAGTCCAAAGCAAGAATATCACAGGAAAAGGATGTGGTGAAGCAAACCTGTCTTCTTCATGGTGACTGAGAAGTAGACAGCATGGGATGAGCCAGGGAGGAAAGAACTAAGGGCTAAGTGTATTCCTCATGGTCGCACTCTCATGATGCAGAAGTGTGCTTTACTAATTCCCTCAGTAGCCTTCAAGCAGCTACAACTGAAAATAAAGATCAACTGTCCCATTAATAAATTTTAAAGAAAATTTTAAAGAAAATGAGCAAAATATCAGTTTTCTGACTGTTATAATATTACTCACTATAGTGAAGTATATAAAGGTCACTAGCCTTTCTGTATTTTGTGTATTCTAGAGCAAAAAATCACATGAATCACACACATACTGTTGTCCTTATAACAGCTTTTGGGTTTTCTATCATCCAGCTATTTACAGTCCCTCCCAAATGCAAACTTTTATTACTTTTCAAACTTGGTCATGTTATGTTCACTGAAAAAAAATTAATTAAAACTGGAGTTTTGAACAAAACAAACTGTAATACAAAAGGAAGGAGAATCTGATTTCAAAAAATCTAAAACAGCTGGCAGCTGTGATGGTACTGTGTAGGTGTTAGAGGTATGGGTTTAGGACACTGTGATATGTGAGCTTTAATCCTAATCTCACTGTGTACCAAATGATCCTGTCTTGAGATATCTGAGTTGTAGATTCTTCATAATGTTCATGCTGTTGTGAGAATTATGTGAAACAGTACAGAGAAAGGTTTTATTTGTCTCGATAGATGAACTCTATATTGGATAATTGATAATTATCAGCAATATTGTACTATTAAAGAAGAAAGATGCAAAGTTAGTATATACAGCTATAGAAAACAAAAATGTATTTCAAAATTAGCTTTTGTATTATCTTTCTGGCATGATAGGAAATTTCTGAGATAATTATCTTATAAAGAGAAAAGGTTTATTTTGGCTCATGGTTTTGAAAGGTTCAGTCTCTGATCAGGTGGCCCCATTGGTTCTGTGATGAGGAGCACATCATGGTGGAATCATGTGTTAGAGCAAAACTCTCTACCTCATGGCCAAGAAGTGATGGAGAGTGAGAAGGGACCAGTGTCCTAAAATCACCTTTGAGGGCACCCTCTCAGTTTCCTAGACTTCTTCCAATGAGCCCAATTTCTTAAGGGTTCTACCACCTCCTAATAGTTCCAAAGTGAGGCCCAAACCTTGGATGCATGGGACTTTGGGAAATAGTCAAGACCCCAACTCTAGTAGTTTGTATCCAAAAGCAAATTCTACAGTTTTATATGCTTCAGAGAGCATTTGGATATTTTATGGGTAAGAAGCAAAATGAATAAAATTTAGTTTTCATTGTTGACCTGTGTTTATCACATGACATGACCATCTCTTTTTTCTAACCTGAAATATGATGGTTATGTTAAGATAATGATTTTTTTCTCTGTATTTCAGTGGGACTTTGTGACTGGGGTAAAAATATAAAATGGGGTAAAAATATAAAAAGACTTACTTAATAAATATTTTATTATTATACTCTAAGAAGCATTTTTTGGTATATGCATTGTATTTTTTAAGAATAAAGATAACTGTTCCAGATTTAGCACATGTGATTATATTTTCATGACCTGTGATCATTACTACTGAAGCTGCCCAAAGTGCAGTTGTGTTAAATGTCACATAGTAATGTGTCCCATCTGCCTAGCAACAGGAAGAGGGAAGGTTGGAAAACATCAAAACAGAGAATCTGTGGAAAATCAGAGTAAAAGAAATCCTCAAGCTCAAACTTTTTTCCTTAAAACACAACACAACACAACACAAGAAAACAAAACGAAACAAAAACCAACCCTGAAATTGTGGTCAGACAGAAAGTCTACCTAGCTCCCCAGCAGTATCCAGTTCATTTCTGTTGTAAACCTTGTGGTGTATTTCATTTAAATGGTGCAATTTTAAAGTGTCACAGTAATCTGGATGACTTCCTTCGCTACATGATTGATGTGAGGCAAAAGGAATAGAGAAAAATTCTCCTCTGGCAAATTAACTTCTCAGAACATCAGGGTACAATTTAGTACTCTGTAAGAGGTTATTTATTAAATGGTGTCTGGAAGTGTTAATTTACCTCATAGTGGTAAGTAGATTGCTACAGAAGAATTGCCTACTCACCTTAGATACTTCTAAGTAAAGTCACTATTGGTTTACTCATTTTGGAGCTAAGGGAACATGTTTTCTGTAATGATGGATAATTAGATCATACAATTTCTGTATTATTCCATTCAACAGCTGGTGGACCACTGTTTTTTAAACAGGTTTTCTTTCTGTTTTGATAGGAATTAAAAAATTTTGAAAGTTTTTAAAGGTATTCTTCAGTTAGTCCTTTCTTTCATCAGCCCTAAATCCCTATTCTCTGTAAGATGTCTCATGTATCATGTAAGAAGACAGAAAAAAATCTTGCTAATTAAACCCTGACACAATAAATTTTTATTATGTAAGAAATTGTTTACTTCATACTTGTTGGCAGAATGTTTTTAGATACATATAGATATATATGTTTTAATCACATGCTACTCTCAGAGATTCATGAAAAGCACAGTACAATGTATTAAAGTATTCCTAAATGCCTTCAAATTCAGAATATGATTCTTCTGAATTAGTTTTCAATTTAGAGTAATTTATATCTATGTTTCTCTGTAAAAATTTTTTTTTTGTACATGAACTAGTAAACTGGGGTAGTTCTAATGCTATTTCATTATTGTCATTGTGTTAAATTTAAAGCAATTGAAAACTTCAGCTAGTCTTAATGGTGATTCAGTCTTCTCAGAAAATGTCAATAAAAGGAATTCAAGCAAGAACCAGGGCTCATATTCATTTTCAAATGGATTTTTAATGTTTTATTCATTGAAAACCAAGATGCTGCAGTTCCACAGTTAAGCCACCAGAAAAAGCAACCAAGTTTGCTCATGAGTAAGCAGACATCTAAGTCAAGAGAACTTCTTGCTTATAGTGATTTCATTGACTCTAAAATGCACTCGTATTTCTTAAAAATAAGAAATAAAATGCACTTTTATTTCTTTTAAAGGGCATGTTTTTATCGATGAAACATGGCAGGGAAATTTAAAAATCACTCGAATCTATTATAAACACATCTATACCTACATGAATCTAACAATGTACAATTTCAGTTATTTGCTATCTTGTTAGTCTCAGTATAAATTGGTAAGAGAATAGTATTTTAGATACATTTTTCTCTTTTTCTTCCATTATATATTTGATATTACAGTTTGGGTCCTAATTTTGAGCATTCCCATAACCACGATATACAGTTATACATTCCATTTATTGGCTATTGTCCAGCTCTAGGTGAAGCTAGGTCACCAATGCTGTCTGAATATATCTTTTAATTTCTCTGATGTGTGGGATGCATGTCACACTTCCTTTGCTTCTCTAAATCTCCTCTACACAGGCATCCACTAGATTTGTCCACCTCCATCAAATTTTGCAAAAACAATGCAACTCAAAGTGATTACCATTATCCTCTCCCTCTCCAGATACTGTTGCTTCTTTTTATTTGATACAAGAGAAAATTATGAACTTATTACAAAGTCAAAGCAGCTTTACTTTTCATGCTGAGGAACCAACAACTATGAAAATAATTATAGCCAAAATTTTTAATCCCTTGGGCATGATTTTGCAGTCTTTTAAATGTGAATAGTGCATACTTACCTGGGATTTTGAAGAGACAATTATGTATTCTGAACATCTAACTGAGGGCCTGGCATATAATAGTTATTTAGTGAATCATAGAAATTACTGTCATGATTATTAGAAGGCAATGGGGGGATATTGGAGGATTTTTCTAGCTCATCAGGTTGTTAGAAATTCAGCAGGACTGAATCCTTATTTCAGACTTTCAAGGAAAGAGGTGATAGCAGTAATCACAAATACTTTAGAAATACCTTACAAGTCAAATGAGGGCAAAGACTGTGTCACACATTTTCTCTAGGAGGGCAGTGCCATCATTTTAACAGTGAGGCCACTGCAGCCTACAGAAGTAAAGTAGCTTGTCTTAGCTCTGTGCTTGTAGTGGAACTGACCTGTGATCTGGCTAACGTCTGTTTTTTATGTGAGGTGGACCTCTTGCTGCATGTTGCCAAGTTTTGTGGTTCCCTCTTTTTGAATAGATCACTCCAGGGCTTTCTCCATAGTCTGTTTTGTATTAGCTAGCTTGGACATTTGGCTGAGGTTGATAAGTAATAACTGAAATGGTTGAAAATATTCTTACCCATATGTTCTTTAAACTCAAGTGAAATGAGTGTGGCTTCATTGTCAAAACTTCTATTGTCTGACATGTATTTCAAGTTGCAGGAATAGAGCTATTGATTTTTACAGCAGAATTCTGAATCGAAACCAGAAGAAACATACTGCCATCACATTGTTCTTATCTTGGAGTTGTGCTGCAAAATCAATGGAAATGTAGATATAGGATACAAAAATGGAAACTAACATTTCCCATTGAAACTTATTAGTATTGTTCAGTTTTATAGGTTAATAAATTTTAAACATGACTTTAAAAGTTCATTTCATCTACTTCCTTAAGTATTTATTTTTGTAATTATAAATGCATTTATTGAATGTTGTTATATATTAAGTATGCATCTATAATGTTTCCTTAGGTTGCATTTCTGAGAGTAGAATATGGATCAAAAGAAGACATTAAAAAAAACTTCTGGCATATTGTATTAAATTGAGTTTGAGAGAAATTTCAAGCTACACTATTTACCACAGAAGCTTGCTTTCCAATACCATTGCCAGTGGTGAATTTTATTATTTTAATGAGTTGCCAAATATGTAAATGAAAATGGAAGCCTATTTAATTAGCATTTTATTCATTACAAATGCAGTTGATTTTTTTCATGCATAAACTATGTACATTTCTTCTTTATATTTTTTATGCTTGACTTTTGCCCATTTTTCAACTGGCATGTTTAGTATTATTGAATTGTGAAAGTGTTTCATAACTTAAGCATTTACAATGTGTACTGTAAACATTCTCCCAGTTTATTTTTAATTTTATTTATGCTGCTCTTGAAGTTTTTCCCCATCCCCTCCATAAGTTCTAGTTTGGAGATTTATGAAAGGATTTTAGATTGTTTTCTCATGCAAATAGCTATCTTTAATAAGCTTCATTGAGCAACATAGATTAAACATGCTACTACAATCTTCAAAATCACAATTGGGCCAAGGTCATTAAGTCAAGGTCTTCTAGCCAAAATACTTCATATATGTTATATTGTATTACATTATACTATATATTATATATATTGTACAAAAATAATATATTATTATCAAAATACTATGGTGTCTTGCATTGCTTCCATCCCTCTTTTCACTTAGGGTCAGGCTTGTATCTCGTGACAGCTTTCCCATCTTCTCTATTTCTTCCCCCACTTTTTTCCCACTTTTTTTTCCCAGGCACTTCTCTAATAAAATCCTTGCATGCTTGCTCTGATTTCTGTCATCTTCTTAGAGAATCTAGATAAACCAGGTGAACAATTGTTGGTCAATTTTCTTATTTATTGAGGGTTCTAGATTTCTTTCCCTGTTTAAAAAAAAAAAAAACTCTCTAGAAGTCTTACCAAAGACATTTTCCCCTTCAGTTAATGGCAACAGGACACATATACATAAAATTTGCATGCAATTTTAGTATATGTGTGCTAACTTTGGAGACCATCCAAAAAACCTTTGAAAATCTACTCGTGACCAGGTCAAGTATCCTCATAATATTTTCTGGAGATACTGATAGTCCATACTGATGAAGACTAATTATGTTTTATGGACTTTTATTTTTCCCTTGTGATTCCTGTTGCATATCCATTCATACCCTGTGGGGATATGCAAATTACTTAACCAGTCAGAACAACATCAGACTTTGCAACATGAATTAATTCCCAACCTGTACTTTCCCATTCTCTTTCTTCCATATAATCAATAATTCTAAACATATATGCTTTGTGAATTTTTATTATGAAATTTTCAACTGTTTTTATTAACTGTCAACAATGTATGTGGCCTTGTGCAGGGGCAAATATCAGGGAGGAAAAAGTCCCACAAAAACTAAAAGATGGGAAAACTAGCAGTAAGGAGTTCCTCTTTTACTTAAGAGTTAAATGTAAGCATGGCTTGAATGGTTTAAGTTGGGGGAATGGTTTGTACACCACTATTCTTTAAATAGCCAACAAAGGTTTTCAAAGCAGCCATTTTTAATTGGTCCAATCCTCATTCATGTCTTTTGAAAAACCTTAACAATTTGTGTTGAACTGCATGTCTACCTTCTTGTGTTCTAACTCCTTGGTTCACTTTGTCTCTTGTCTTTCCCATATGGTTCAAAAAAGCACTATGCATAATGCTTTTCTCTGGCATGGCCTTTTGATTCCTAACATTCTTCTGAGGGCCTTAACTCTATAACCATTACCTGATCATGGTGCTTTCATCTAGGATTAGGTTTTGCACTTCTATTGATCTTCCTTTATGGGGTTGAATGTAGTAAATGAACCTCCTAGCTCCCAACAAATTTGCATGTAATTGCCTGTCCAGTCCTAAACACTGAATACAGGGCTAGAAGAATACACCAGTTTTAACGGAGCCAAAAATGTTTTTCTTTCAAAGGCTCTACTCCTTTGTAAAAATGGAATATATGGAAAGAATCAGAAAGCTTTCTCAAGGTTTGGGAAAATGGTGAGATGGGGGGATGTCTATGCTATCAAAATCATTATAACCTCAAATGCACCCTTTGAGTTAATCTAGAGTTGGCATTAACCTCTTTTTGGCCACTGGAACATACGGATCTACATCTATGCATCCCTCAAATAGAACTGAAATACTTTAATCATCCCTGCTTTTCACTACTGCTGCTTTAGATGGATTTTACTATGTGGTGATAAAAATTTCAGTATTGTACCTTGACTTTGATGGATTTAATATTGAGTCATATTTGAAGAGTTATTGTTGAATTCTTTTGAATCAAAAAGTTTTTTTATTTGAAGTAAGATCATTTCATATTTAATGTTATATACAGCTTCAAACTTCTCCCCTGATCTGCCACAATAGACAAGATATGAAGTTCTTATAGGAGATAGAAAATTTACTGCAGAGAAATATCTGTTATACCTTTAGTTACCTATATTTGGTACTATATTGTCTTGGGGTTTGGTTTTTAATTTTTTAGAAATTATGGCTTCCTCAATATTTGTATGGTGCACCATTCATTGTCTCTCTCAATGTGACTCTCTTATATAACACATACTTTGTTTACTTTAAAGCATTTCATGATGGATTTAAAAAAGTAAATTGCAGCTTAATTTGCTTTGTGATAATTGGAGACCCACTGGGGGAGGTTTTATATCAAGAAGCCTGGGAATTATTTCTTAGAAGTAAACCTCATGGCTCTTCTTTGGCGAACACAGCAGCTCTGCATCATGATGGAATACTCGGCACGTGACAGAGAGCAGGGTCAAGGTTACTTGCCTTGTTTGTCCTATTCAGCAAGAGGAGCTGGTGAAGTCAGCAGGCTAAAGACAGGCTCTGAAGTAATCAGGAAGAATTACTGAGGAGGGGGTGTGGTTTGCGAGGAAACGTTGAAAGGAATTTTAAATTGCACTAATAACTGATGAAGTTAAAGCATTATTAGCATTGACAGGAATCCAGCTGTGTCTTTAGTAACATTCTAACTTTTTATTCCATCTCTATGAAAGTGGCAACACTAACATTAATTTGAATTAAATTCGTAGACATCCTACTTCCGATTAGTTCAAAATGCAGAGTATTAACACTATCTCGTAAAATTCTAAGAGATATGAAAAACAGAGATATTTAAATTCACTGCAAAGAAGATTTCAGAAAATAGAGTAAGTTCCATTGTTTTAGACCAGATCATTATACCAAGAATTTTTCCTGCCCTTGCTGCTCTATTAAGTATGTTAAAGGATGTCATTTGACTAATAATGGTACTTTTAGGCACTATGTTAAACCCTGCATGTGTCAATTCATTTGATTCTATGGGAACAGTGAGACTATGAGGTATGGAATATATTAAGAGGAAGAAACTGAGTTTTAACAAGATTGGGAAATTCATCCAAAGTCTGCCACCTTGAGAAACTGATTCTCTCGCTTTGGGACCTTGTTGTCAGATACAATCTTTCTAATGTATAAAATGACCAGATGTGTGTCTCTTGTGAATTTCTCTGTACTGAAAACCAGGTGGTAAATTGGGAGGGTTCCAGATTAAGAATCAGATCTGTGTTCTAATGCTGACACTGCCCTCGTTTTGTTCATGATACGCTTTTTAAAAAATTAAACTTATGTCGTACATGCTAAAGGAAATCAATATTTAGATGAGAGACTTATGTCCCTCTTCATACATACATACTTCTTCCTTCTTCATTATGCTTTGGCTTTATTTGTACATTCTTCAGTGAATCTACATGAAGAGATGTGCTTAAAAATAAAATAAAAATAAAACAATTCTCATACAAGGACATATTTCAATGAATATGAATTATGGTCCACATAAAATAAAATAACATTATTAAATTATCATTTTGAAAGAATAGGGCAAATGAGACTAAAGAAAGGGGCATGCACAGCTCTTCAAAATGCGTTTTACATACTGGATTTAGAGGCATCAGTTCCTAAAACACAAAAGTTACTAGCAGAATTATGGCGGAAGATATTTTGACAGTTTATGGAGGTATGGAACACTGCTGAATGGGAAGTACCATGTCATTCAGCATAACAGAGATAAAATAAAAGTTTGAAAACTGTAAAACTACAAACCTTTGGTAGTTTTGCAGGACAGTGTGTTGAGATATGGATTCACCAAGAATGAGCAATGCCAGTGTACTTCATGTCACATTTAAGGAGGTTTGTCAGGCTAAGTAAGTGGAGGAATTTCTGTATTTGAGTTGAAATAGCCGTGCATATCTAAAATTCCCAGACTTTTCACATGCTCTCCTCTAACTTTTGGATGCTGATTCAGTAGGTCTTGGTCAGAACCAAGAATCTGTATTTTACAGAACTCTCAGGGCATTTCTTCTGATCAACTTCCATTTTGGGAAATTTCTATATTTTTTCTTTGTGAATATAGATCAAAGTTTCTTGTGACCTTTATGCTCTACACAGAGATGTAACAGCTGTGCTGGAGCCTTATCAAATTTTGGACAATAGAAAAAATAAGAGAAGAAAGCAAAAATGCCTCCTTAGGAATGTGCTGAAGTAGCCACTCCAAGATTAAGAGTGTACATGTGGAGCTGGTTTTCTGCCTCCCTGCTATGTATGATACTTTGCCTGTTTCTGGCTTTGTTTGTTTTTATATTTAAAATAGTAATAATGCTTCCTCATTGGGTGTTTCTGTGATTAGTCAGAACACAAGTAAACTACTTCCATTGATGTCAGTTTCTACATGAACATCCGATAGCATTAATTTCCTGTTTCAAATCATCATGGCTACCACTCAGCATGGAATGCAGTCAACCTCCTTGGTAGTGTCAGCAAGCCCTTCCAGATGTTCATGTAGGATTATAAAAGGGAGTTAGTAAAGTTGAGACCCGAGGCAGCCATGACCGTGAAGAAGCTATTACTATAACTCAGGTCAGGTGTGGTGAAGGTCAAGGTCAGAATGATAACACAGAAGCTGGAGAGAAATCGGCAATGACTGCTCCTGGTTATGGGCAGATGATGAGGTGAGTGAATGGGAGAAGAAAAGATTTCTCAGGTTTTTTTGCTTGGCAAATAAATAGGGAATGTTTGCTTAAGTTGCTGTGGGCAATATAGAAGAAAGCACTTGGAAAGAAATATGAATTTTATTTTAGTCTTTGAGTTGAACTGTTGCTATATCCTTACGGAGCTATCCAATAGGTGACTGGATTTTAGGATATAAGCTTTGGGGGATATTGATTGTGGAGTTACCTCCTAATGCTGCATTTATATATTAGGATTAGATTTTACTGCGCTCACTACATGGTGTAGGGACTTAGTAAAGACAAAGATACAGTTGTCTCTCTTCTAAAGAATCCAGGAGACACATGGTTCAGAGAGAGAATAATAGCTTTACCAACCTTCTTTCTCTGTCCAGCTCACTTTTTAGTTATCTCTGGATCAAAAGCTGTGCTGGAGTTCTAACATTCATTTTTACACACACAGCTTACTGGTAGCAGTTTGAAGGAGGAAGAAAGAAGGCTGTGACCCTCCTCATTAAAAAAAAAAAAAATCGTTGGAGGTGTGGCTCTTCTGCTAGTACCTTGTGGACTAGAAAATAGTTACATGGTTTATATTAGGTTCAAAATACCCTGAGTCGTGTAGTAATTTAGCTGGATGAATATGTGTCTGGTTAATTGAAATTTTGTTTTAAAATATGGAATCATGCAGGTGTGGTGGTGCATACCTGTAATCCCAGCACTATAGGAGTCTGAGGCAGGAGTATTTTAAATTAGATCCGAACTTAGGTAGCCTAGCAATGTAGAAGAACCCATCCCCCCCAAAAAAAAAGCTAATGATGTAGTGAAGGCTCAGGGTTCAATTCCCAGTATTGAAGGAAAATAAACGGAGGAATAGTACACATGTCAAGATGTATGTCAGTTTTTATCAAGGGAGTGGGTATGCTATGCATGGAAGGTGGGCGCATGAGGAGAGTGAGGTGTACTTTGATGATTGGGCAAAGCATTTCACCGTTTTGTAGACAGCTCTCGTAGATTCCACCTCTCTATTTGCCCCCATACTGTAACCTCAGCATGTTCCTTTCCTCGTTCTCAACCACTGCTTTGTGTTCTTCCCCACGTCTGGTTCTGTAGTTAGTGTTTACCACCAACAAAGACATGGCTGGAAAAAGTAAGTTTATGAAAACATCTAGATTATTTTATTATTCAAATTGTATCCTTGGATAAAATCTAATCTGAGTAAATTCAGATCAGAAACCTATTTCCGTAACTTGACACAAAGTTTGCAGATGCTATTTTAAGACTCCTATAAAACCTCACATGGACTGTTGTTTTAACAATATGTTTAGAGTGTTGCTGAAAAACATCCGAAAGTGGGAAGAAAATTGCTGGCATTCCTTTTCTTAAAATCACACCAATGAATCTCATATTTTAAAAGTTAAGTATATTGTCACTCATGACAATTATCAAATTATTTATATAGAGTACTTATTTTTGTTTGTTTTTGCTTTTTTGGTGATCCTGTTTTGTGGAAGGTTGATTTTCATGAATTTTATTTGGGATTACAACTCCAGAAAAGGCACCATAGATAATCTGATGAGGAGACAATTCTTATTTGTTTCAAATTGAAATTTTTATTGCTACAACATCTGTTACAAGGTGACCATAGATGGTAACAGGTTTTTGCACTGATCATAAGAACTGGGTTTGGAAAAGATCCACTGTAATATACTTCATATGTGTAATACATTCATATCAAAACTCACCATTAGAATTTCAAAATAAGCTGATTCCAGAGAGATCAATTAATATAATTTAAACAGTGGACCATAGAATTTCCAGTAACCAGGTTTATTATAACATCATGTGCATTACAATGAAATCTCATAAGATAACTGTCAATTATATTTAACTTCATTTCATTATCAGAGAGGCCAGATATTTTTGTACAACTTACTGAGAACTCATGGCACTAAGTATATAATTGTATTGTAAATTGCTTTATTTTAAAAAGTGCCTGTTTGTATCAGGGTATGACTGACATTTTGGCAGAACTGTGTAGGACTCTGGAAATAATATTTATTACTTAACTAATGCATTTACAGGAAAGGTTCAAATATGGGAAAATATTTCTGTAGAAAAACTGGTAATTGCTTTTGGCACTGTACAGCTTTATGATCAGAGCCATATAGCTTTTGGTGGTAGATGAACTATCTCATAGGTTTTCATGAATAAGTAAAAAGTTTATGTGTTCATGCATTCATTATACAAATATTGTATAAATGCAAGTTGTTATGTCCTATAATTTGTGCTGTATATACATCGCAGCGTTCGTTACAGTGTGGTCAATACAACAGACCTGGTTCATACTGTCTGTAGAAAAGTCATTCTACGCAGGAAGCAGAAATAACAGAAAGATACATTCATACATACATATATACATAAAAGGGGATTTCAGATGCAAAATTCCAAAATGAGGTGGTACTGAGTCTAGATTTTAAAAGTAGGTGGCAGAAAAATTCATAAAACTTTTAGCTCCCTTTCCTAAATAAGGAAATAAAAGTGTTCAGAAAGGAGAGAGAGACAGAGTGAGAAAAAGAGAGAGAGAGAGAGAGAGAGAGAGAGAGAGAGAGAGAGAGAGAGAGAATAAGAATTTGAGGGAAGACCTGTTGAAGTTGTGTGCATTCTCCTTTCCTACCCCAACTCAGTAAGAAATATCCATTGCATTGGGTTCTTCAGCATAGTAAGGAAGACTTCTGGGAGATAATTCTGAAAGTGACACATGTTCTCTACCAGAGGGGAGGCCCTGTGGGCAGCCAACTTCTACATGAGAGATGGAACAGTACAAGGGTCACTTCCCCCTGGAGCTAAGTAAGAAGTGACCGCAATGCAGAGAATCTGCATTATCAGGTGTTGGTGAGACAAATATGTGCTTCCTGTGGGTAAAATGTGGGAGAAGTCAAAGAACTTCCACCTGAGATCCGATTGTCTCATAAGAGCCAAACAGATTTTTAACCAACAGACTTGCTCTATCTCATTCCTTGATCTCAGGGACAGAGATCAAGTTAGTCAGTGCTTTACCAGCTTTGGGGGAACAGGAGAAAGTTCTTCCAGGGGTGAAAGCCTCCTAGGACCTCACAGAAGAACTAATGGTGGTGGCGCTTCTCACAGGTGCCTTACTCTTGAAGTTGGACACCAACACACAATGGCATCCGTCGAATGAGAGATTACACTCTGGCTTGTGCTCCTGGGGGCAGGGTGAAACCACAGAAACAAGATGGGGTAGAAAGAATAACGTGACTGTTACTTACAATTCTGCCCTTGAATTTCCTTGTCTAAAGTATGACATCATAGATTTATTGAAAAGATTACTTGGGATAAATATATAGCCGGCTTAGAACAGTGACTGGCACATACTAAATACTGTGCAGGATACGGAATCATCTGAGAGAGAACAAATAGTTCCTAGATACAGAATCAAAGGATCAATGGGGTGATGTTTTCAGGAAAGGAAACGTGAACCATACACGACAAATCCAAACAGGGAAGGAAACATCATACATGGTGTTCTGGAAAGCTTGCATTTAGTTGTTTACACAGTGATTTCAACTCTTCATCCCGTTTTTCCTTGACTTGACATGAAACAAAAACTGCCAATATTATCTGGTCTAAAGAATTATTTTCTCTCTCTTTCTTGTAATCATTACTTTGCCTGGAATAAAGTCAAACTTTGCTGGAGAGAAAAATAGTGCTAATTATCTGTGTGAAATGGGAAGTATGGTAATATCTATGTTTCTCCAAATAGATTGAAAGTGCTGACCAGGGCACTAGTTTATTGCTGTCAGTGTCCTACTGACCAGACATCATTTAGAGCAGAGATTTCCAACCCTGTATTTCAGATAGATTATTCTTCTCCACATTGCCACCCACAGCTCCCAGGTGAAGCAGTGGCTCCTGACATACAGGTAGGGGCTACACACACACCTGATGCGAAGAAGTGTATGTAGTTAAAAAAAACAAAAACAAAAAAAACCCAACAAAACTTCTAAGTGGTTTTGCGATGGGTCTCCTCTAATGCTCTTATCCCATCTTTCTGTACATTCACATCCTGAGAATCCAAGTGACAGTCCAAGGTGATTCACTAGTTCACGAGCCCTTTTTTTTTTTTTTTTTTTTTGCGGCACCGGGGATTGAACTCCTCACAACCTCGTGCCTGCCAGGGCAGGCGCTTAAGGCACTGAGCCAAACTCCCGGCCCTACCGAGCCCTTTTTGAAAGGGAAATGAAGTTGGTGACTATAAACTTTTTTAAAAAAGTAGATTTATTGAGATATAATTTATGTACAATATAACTTACCCCGTTTAAAAGATAATTTAATGGTTTTGAGTATAGCTACAGATGTGTGCAACCATCCCTGAAGTCCACTGTAGAACACTTTCATCACTACAAATGGAAGATCTGTACCTTTTAGCTATTACTCCTTATCTCCTATCCCCTGTGCCCACCTTACACTCCACAAACAACCATGTGTCTCTTTTCTATTCTGCATAGATTTGCCTACTCCAGGTACTTGCATAATAGCATCAAAATATATGTACTTTTTGGTGAATTGAGCTTTCGCTTAGCTCATTGCTTTGAAGTTTCATCCATGTTGCAATAAATATTAGTACTTCGCTCTTTTTTATTGCTGAAAAATATTCCATTGTATGGATGTACCATATCGGTGCATCCCTTTATCTATTGATGGGCATTTGAGTTTCTTCTACCATACACCATTTCAACTACACAGTGCATCAAATCACGGAACTGATTTTATTTTGGATGAACTTACTAGATTATTGATGTCCAACCAGTTACCAAACTCAAGAGAGAAACATAGCCTAGAGAATTACAAACAATAGCGGAGTTATGTCACCATAACTATCAAAACATAGGACTAATTGATTTTAATTAATTGATTAAAAAGTGAAACAGAACCTCCCTAACTGGAATTAGCTATTAGTGTTAAGGAACTGCCCAGGCTTCTGGGATTCCTGGGCTCAGGTTCACTGTACCTATCCCTACTGCTAATTAGCACTGATATTTTATTTGTAAATTGAAGAACAGGTACGGATTAAATCACCAAGAATTTCAAAAAAATGGATTCTTTTACTTATTCACAGCGATCCACTGTAGGTTGAACAAACATATCTCTTAAAGGATACAGCAGCTTTTAATACAGCACTGCCAAAATATTAGGGTGAATAGCTTTTTTTTTTTTTTTTTGGGTCTTGGCACAGTGTACATAAACATACAATGGCTTGCTTAAATATTCATAGACTCCCGGCTTGCAGTACAGTAACTTAACAATAAAATATTTTGAAGAGGGGACGTTGTTGTGCAGCTTGTGATACCACTAATGGGTTTGAAGAGGATGCTAATGCATTGTAGCAGGAAGTGAATTGAGCTCTCGTGTGTAAAGGAGGATTATAAAAATATAATTATGAAAAAGGAACTGTGGCAGGCTTGAGGAAGTTCTGTTGATATGTGGGTACTACAAACGACATGTTTTGTTGGTGAGAAAGAAGGCTTAGATGGATATTTACTGTGCTGGCAATCTTCTCTATCCGGAAACATGGAATGCATTATAGAAATGGCCATTTTGTGAGCTCCAGAGTGAAAATTAAATAGTGTAAGATGGAGGCTGACAAGACCCAGGCAGCTTTTCATTCTGAATAACAGTCTTCTAGGAAAGCATAGCTTTCATATCAAGAACTTCATGAAGGCATAGAAAGAAAAAAAAAGTGACATGGCTGTCAGAGTAGAGGAAAAACTTTTTTTTGGTAAAGAGAAAATTAAATAATTCATAATATCATGCCGGGAGTGGAGGAGCATAAAGACTTTCTAAGAATCATTTCTTGGGCAGTTTTGACAACTTGTTATAAATTGTGGGTATCAGCCCATGCCTCAGCCCACTCAAGCAAAAGGAAGAAATGTTCTTAGAATATTAACCTGGTATTTATTTTAAAAAGTACAATGCCTAATAACTCAATAGGGATTAAGAGAGAAGGGTCCTAATTGCCATAGGTTTGGTTTCAAACTGTAACTCCTTCCCTGCTTGAGAAATTCTTAATGATATGCTTAAAGATCACTGTTTTACTCCAGATTTTAAACAAGGGATGTATGGGAAATAGGAATAAATCTTATTTTTCGGAAGTGTTTAGCTAAATAAATTTGGTCACTAAGCAGAACTATTTGGGAGGATCAATGTGTGTTCTAATAATTTAGGCATTATTTAAAACATTAAACATTATGCTTCTGTAAATAAAGTCTTTAAAAAATACACACACCTAAAATACATGTAGCACCAACTTTAAATAGTTGTCAATGTTCTTCATATTTTTTCAGCTTTCTCTCTGTCTCCCTCACTCTCTCTTTCCATTTCCTCTCTCTCCCTCTCTCTCTCTCTCTCTCTGTTTTGTTTTGTACCGGGGATCAAACTCATGACCTCACATTTGCCAGGGAAGCACTTGTACCTCTATGCTAAATCCCCAACCCCTTCTGCCTCTTGCTTTATACAAATAGCTTTCTGTATTCTTATCCTCATTTATTCTCTTTTCCTCCTCAAAAGAAACCACTTTTGAGAAATGGTTGTTAGTTTTTCTCATGTAATTTTGATATAGTTTATGCTTGTGAATATACACCTATATATTACTCATTTGTAATGTGATGTAAAAGTGTACATTTTTAGTCTCTCTGTAATGGTGTTCTTTTGCAATTATTTTTTCACTGAATATTGTGTTTTAGGATTTGTCTAGCTATATTGTCAAGTATTTACACTGTTATTTGGTTTTTTACTGTATTAACAAACCAAAGTTTTTTCTATCAACTTCCCTCCTGAAGAACAACATAAATATAAATATAAACATAAGCATAAACACAAATATAAATATATATCATAAGTTAAAAGTCATTCAGACATTTAAAGTAAAATTTTTAATTGTATCCACTGTAGTTTTTTTGATGGGAACTGAGGATTGAATCCAGGCCCTGTGCACTGCACTATATCCCTAGCCCTTTTTATTTTTTTAAATTTTTGACTGATCTTGAATTTGTGATCCATCAGTCTAACCTCCCATAGGGCTAGGATCACTGTCTTATATCAACATGTGCAGTTTTGGCAACTTTTTAACTGAATATTTTGTTTTTTGATTTTTGTTAAAGGAAATCTTTCTCTGTTCTGGATAGTACTTATTTGTCAATTATATGTACTATAAAATCTACCAGTTGACATTACTTTTTGATTATCTTTTGTTTAAAGTAACTTTTTAACATTGAAGTTTTAAAATTGCAGTGTTCTCAGATTTAGCATCTCCTTTCATCTTTTGTGGTTTAGTGTTCAGAAAGTCTCTTCTACACTGATGTCAGACATGTATTCATTAGTGTCTTATTTAAAATTGCAAAGTAATGACTGGGGATTTAGCTCAGTAGTATAAGCGCCTGCCTGGCAAGCACAAGGTCATGAGTTCAATCCCTGGTATGAAAATAAATAAAATAAAATAAAATTGCAAAGGAAACATTGCAAGTCTTAATACATTGTATATGTGTTGTGAGGTGGGGTATATAGCTCAGTGGCACAGTACCTGCATGACAAGTGCGAAATCATGAGTTCAATTCCCAGTACCAAAAACAAACAAAAAAACAAGTAAAAAACAAACCAAAACAAAAAAGAACCCTATATGTGTGGGCATGCATTTGCATATGCATATGTATATATGTGTCTGCAATGCAATGTAAGGATCCAATTGTCTCTTTCACTATACACTGGTAGTTGCTCCACCACTAATTCCTTATTCTCCCAGTGATCTGTGAGGCCATCTTTATTCATATATATTCAATATTCTGTTTCTAATTGGGTAAATAACAGTGTAACAGATCATCCGCATATTTAACTTTCTTAGATACTATCAAATAACTTTGTATGGTGGCTATACAATTTACATTTCTACCAGTAATGTCTAAGTGTTCCAGTAGTCCTGCATTGTCCCTAACATTTGATATGGTTAGTTGCTGTGTTGTGTGTGTGTATGATGCTGGCATTCAAACCTAGTCCCTCACACATGCTAGGCAAGTACTGTACCACTGAGCCACATCTTCAGCTCTTGATTAGTGTATTATTCAGCTTTCCATTGCTGGGACAAAATATTTGGCATATATAAATTAAAGCAGGAAAGATTTGTTTTGGCTCACAGTCTCAGAGGTTTCAGTCCATGGTTAGCTGTCTTCAAGGAAGAAACATCATTGCAAAACAGTCTGGCACAGAAAAGCTGTTTGCCTCATGGCAGTCAGGAAGCAGCAAAAAAGTGAAAAAACCCCAAGTGACCTACTTTCTCCAACTAGACTTTACCTCCTAATAGCCCATTTACCTAGTGAACTCATCAATGGAGTAATCCATTAATGACCTCATGATTCAATCACCTCTCAAGAAGCCCTCTCAGAGGATTGCTGCAAGGGAGAATCAAGCCCTCAATACATGAGTCATTGTGGGACACATCACGTTTCAATCATGTTTAGCTCTAAAGTATCCCCCCAAATCTCATATGTTTGGAAGGTGATTGGATCATGAGGGTTCATCCATTGGTGAATTCAGTAACTGGGTGTGTTATTAGAAGATGGGGACTAGTTGGATGTAGGTCACTGGGGTTATGATCTGGAAGGATGAATTCTTGTCCCCAGTTCCTCTCTTCCTGTCTTTCTGTTTCTCAGTGGCCATTATTTTTCCCCTGACATGCCCTTCCACCAGGATATTTCTGCCGTGGAGCCAGCTGATCATGAACTGAATCCTCTGAACTATCAACATATTAAACCTCTCTTCCTTTAAATTGTGGGTGTTGAATATTGTGACCCAGTAATAGAAAAGCTGACTAACACAATAATAGTTACTTATTAATTTTTAGTGCTAATCATCCTAGCATGCATTTTGTGGTATCTCATTGTGCTTCATGTGTGTCTTTTTTGGTGATGTGCCTTTTCAAAATTTTGTTCACTCTTTTATTGGTTTGTTTCTTTACTGTTGAGTTTTGAGAGTTCTGTATATATTCTGGATATGAGTTCTTTGTTAGATATGTGATTGACTGGTATTTTTTCTCAGGTGATAGTTTGTCTTTCATTCTTATAATCATGCATTCTAAGGAGCAGAAATTTTAATTATGATAAAGCACAAATTATCTTTTTTTAAAAAATTGGCTGTGCTTATAGTTATGGGTCTAAGAGTTTTTTTGCCTAATCCAAGGTCACAAGATTTTTTCCAAGTTTTGTTTCACAAATTCAATAATTTTATATTTTCCATTTAGGTTTATAATCTATTCTGATTTAATTACTGTAATAAGCCTAGGGCATAAGTTGGTCAGATTTTTTAATACAGATGTCCAATTATTCCAACGATATTTGTTGAAAGATTATATTTTCTGTGAATTGGTTCTATACCTCTGTCAAAATCAAATGGTCTTATTTGTTTGAGTCTATTCTTATACTTCACTGCCTTGATAACTTTGGGCTTTATGGATCATGAAATCACATAGTATTATTTTCACCTTTATTCTTTTTCAAAGTTGTTTCACCTTCTTTGTGATTTCAAATGTATATTTTAGATTTACCTGCCTGTATCACAGATTTCTGCTGTAATTTTGATTGGGTTTATGTTTAATCCAGAAAAAAGTTTGAAAAAAATTTAATATTTGTAACAGTGAGTCTTCAAATAGGTGAACAGGATGTTGTTTTGGTTACTTTTCTCTCATTGCTGAGACAAAATGCCCAGTGTTCCAAATTAAGGGAGGAAAGGTTTATTTATCTCCCAGTTGTGGAGGTTTCAGTCCACAATTCGCTGGCTCTGTGGCAGGGTAGCACATGGCAGAAGAGCAACAGTTCATGGCAGTGGAAGATGCAAAAGGAACAAGAGCAAAAGGGGGAAAAGCAAGCCTCTTTTCCTCCCTTATATTGTATGCAAGAGTGGGTCCTTTACACAGTAGGATGTAGAACTGCTGAGTCACTTAGTTAAGCTTCTAAACTTCTCAAGTTGGCACACTGTATCAAGCACTATTAGGCAAATTTTTAAATTTTCACAGGTTTTGTCTCATTTCTTTCATAGTGTTCAGTAGTTTTTAACCTACAGATCCTGTATTTACTTTGTTAAGCTTGTACCTAAATGGTACAGCTTTTTAATTTGTATTTTTATATGTTTATGTCCAATAGGAATGTAATTAAATAGCACTCAATTTATATTTTTATTTGGAATGAATTGTTGTTTTTAAGATAGTTAACATTTTAATGAATTAATATATTCTATATTTTTTGTCTTTTAATTTTATATCTTCCCATGATTTTTCTTCTATGAATAATTTTGTGGCAATTGTAATTTGTTTTTCAAACAAATTACAAGGTTTGAACCGTGGGTCTTCATAATGAGGTAAATCCAAATCTTTTTTTATTTTTTGTACTTTGAGACAGGGTCTAAATTGCAAAAGTTGCACTTCAACTTGTAGTCTTCAAGCCTTACCCTCCCAGAATGCTGTGATCACAAGTGTATACCATCATATAATACTTGGCAATTGTAAATGATATCATAATAACATTTTATTTAACATTATTTCTTGGTGCATAGAAATATTATATTTTACATCAAGCTTTCATCAATAATACCACTAAACTTCTGAAATTTAAAAATATAGTTTATATTATCTATGTAGCTATTATGATTTTAATATGCAATCAACTTACAAAGTAATAATGAGATTTTATTTTATGCTAAATGCTCAAAATCAAGTATGTGTTTTATACTCACAGGAAATTGGCAGTTGGACAGTGAATTTTCAGTAGTTAAAATAAAAAGCATTTTGATTAAACCATAGTCTTTCCAAAATAATATTTAATAAGAAAATATTTTATTGCTGTTTTTAAATTTATATTTAAATTAATTAAATTAGAGTAATAAATATTCACTTCCTCACCCACCTGTAGGTGATAAAGAGACACATGAAGCTAGTGACAGCTTTATTGGAAAGTTTGGCTTTAATGAGTTCCAACATTTTTCATTTTTCTATGTAATATTTTGACCTTGTTTTCATTTTTATTCTGTTTTTTTAATATATTCTCTTGTTCATTCTTTTCCAACTGAATGATTATTTCATTAATTTGAAATGCTCCTTTTATGTTATTATAATTGATTTAAGAAGATTATAATTTTATTTACAGTATTGGTTTGCATGTATCTCTTTGTTAATTTAGTTCAATTTAATTCTATTTTCAAATCTTCTATGACTCATGAATAATTTAGGGACATTTAAAATTTTCCAAATACTTTAGTGTTATTTCTATCATTTTAATTTTATTGCATCACAGATAATTTAGTTGGTGTACTATATATTTTGGTATTTATTGAGACTTTATTTGTGATCTGGTATGTTTTATCTATTCCTAAGGCCAAGCTCTAAATTTATTTTGTATCTTCAGTAATTTTTTTGTCAGGGTGATCTCTCAGTGCTAAAAACATTCTGTATAGTCTCCTACTATAAATGTTATTCTGTCAATTTCTTTTTAATTTTAGGAAGCTTTAGTAGTATATTTAAGACAAATATTTTTGAGAACACACAGTTGAAAATTGTTCTCAACCTTCTGTAGTAGTCGTGTCTCCCTCCTCCCTCTTCACTCCTCCTCCTCCTCCTCCTTTCTCTCTCTGTGACTCCCTCAGCCTCTCTCTCTCCCTATCCCTTTCCCTCTTTCGCTCCATCCTTGAAAGTAACTGATGTATTTGGGAGTTGAGACGAGGAAACATGAGTGAGAAAAATGGGAGAAGTGGAACATGTGAGCAGATAGCCGTGGTACTGAAATGGGAGAAAGCTGTCTAGGGTTGGGGAGTCTGGAAGATTTATACATGATTCATTCCTTACAGGTTGCTCTGGGATGTTAACTCCTTCACACCTCCAGACTGGTCATAAGGCCATCAGCAAACTATCCAAAGTCCTCAAGCAGAGAAGATGAGAACCAGCTGCTGAAGCTAGGGATCTGTTACAGTGGAGGCAGCCCCACAGCAAATGCAGAGGGCTTAGGGGACAGAGGAGTGTTGGGGGAGGGTATCAGTGATGCTTGGACTTAATTTATCTATGGTTAAGTTTAATTTTTAAAATCCTATCTGAGAATGCCTACTTTACAACTCTTGTTCTTTGTCTATGTTCATTATTTGGATTTTTGTGTTCAGTAGTTTTATTCTATCTATTTATTGGATTTTTCCCCCTCTCATGTCTTGATAACTATTAAACACATTGAATTTTGTTAGTTTTTTTCTTTCTACTGATTTTGAAAATAAAACTTATGTTTGCATTTTCTTGTGGCTATCCTTAAAATTTGAATAGGAAATATTTACCTTAACCTAAAGTTAAATACTTGCTATGCTTAACATTTTTTTTAAGACATAAGAAATAGACTTCTTAATCTGCAAATCCCATGTGCTACATATGGGTAGTTGTATAATATTTTGATTTGTACTTGACTTTTTTACTCCCATAAATAGTTGGCATTATTTTATGTAGCCAGGGCTTACTTACTAATTTATTTGTTCAACATTGTTTCTTGTATTATATATATTCAATTTGGATTCAATTTCTTTTTTCATTAAATATGTCTTTTGATACTACTTTCAATAAGTGGTATTTTTTTTCTCTTCCCGTCTATGTCTCTGCTCTGTCTCTGTCTCTCTGTCTGTCTCTCTTTTTCACTTTCTCTGGCCAAAATAGTATTATTATTCACTCTGAAAAATTATTTAATCACATACAAATTCCTGTGTGACTATTATTATCTGAACAAGATTTCATTGTTGTGTGGCTTAACTTTCTGTTGTCTATTTGCTTCTTTGTCTCTTTGTGGATAATTCATTCTTCCTTCCACTGCTTCTTATATTCATTTCTCTTTTCTAATAGTTGCTTTTGCAGCAATATACCTAAACGTGGAATTAATTTTCTTAGCTGCTCTAGAGTCATCTAACATACAACTCCCATCTGAGGACCTATGTCTTTCATCTTCATGAAAAATAACTTGGTCATTTTCTCCTTTCATTTGGCCTTTCCCTATTCCATCTATTCTTTTCTTCTGAAATTACCATAACCATGTATTGATATTTCTCATTTTCTGTATTGTGTCTCTTCATCACTTCATGTTTTTTATTTTAGTGACCTTCAGTGCATCATTCTGTGTAATTTCCTCAGATGCATATTTTAGTTTAAAAATTCTCTCATCTATTTCTAATCTATTCTTTAATTTATCTATTGGGATTCTAATTTCCATAATGATAGTTTTTATTTTTATAAATATTCTTGGCTTATGTAAAATTTTTTTTCTGATCTCTTATTTTAGCCCATCCAATTTGGCAACTGGAATATTAATGCTTTTAATTCTTCTACTTTTTCTTTCTCCACTTTTTTGATTGTTGTTTTATCATCCAAAGATTATGCAGTTGTAATACTTTTTGGTCTTGTGCATGTTGTATTCATTCCTTTTGTATTTGGTAATTTTTCCTTGTGATCACATTTGCTTGTGGGGGTGAGGGGGACTTATTCTTTCCATGAGAATCCTTTGTTCTGAGTTTTGGAATTGTCCAGGGACCCCAGGAAGATCAGTGGTTCATATCCAAGCTTTACATTAATTCGCAGCTTGGGTTTTCTCAGTGATTATGTGGTGATATTTGACCATGAAGAAATATATCTGGGTTTAGATTTCCAACATAGCTTTTTGTTTGCTTTGCTTTCTAGCACAGCCCAGACAAAGATAACTTCTTTGTTTTCTTCTTGTCTTCCTGTTCCTATGGGCAGAATGTTTGCCTGATCTCTGACTTACATGCTGTTCAGTAATCCCACTTTTATTAGGTAGTTTCTTTCCTAACTTTTTTTTTCTTAACATAGATGATGGGCTTACCTTTGGCTATAACATGCATACTAAAATCTAGCTTTTAAGTGACCAAGATAGAGGCCTTCCCTTTCCCTAAAAACTGAGAGAGCTGCAGAGGATGCTCCTGACCTACTGTTCTGAATCTTCATTGTCTTTTTAAATGACTTCAAGAAATTACTTTCTAATTACTGAAAGCTCAGTTAAATATCAAAAGGTCATTTATCTTTTATTCAGTGTTTTTAGAAACATTTAGAAATTTGTATTGAGATAACTTTTAGACTTAGTCTGCCATATTGCTAGATCTGAAAACTGTAGTAATTCTTTTGAAATAGATTTCAGAACACACATGCAATCTGTAGACTAAATGATCTTATTAGTGAATAATCACATATTACATGCCCAAGTTTGCAGAGGTTCAAATAACAGCCCATAGGGATAATACCAGTAAATTTGCTTCTATTCTAAGATTTGAAATAAGGTTTTATGAAAATAGA